>JAXGGT010000131.1:5227988-5239297 GCA_035583425.1 Marsdenia floribunda | reverse complement strand
ACCAAAATCAAAAAAAAAAAAAAAAAAAATGAAAAGAGTTGTTGCTGCGCTGGCTGGCAATGGCATGCGAGTGAAAGAGCAGAGCAGTTATGAAATGGAAATTGCCTGGCTTGCTGGAAAGAAGAGAAGAACAGGTTCTTCTTGTCAATATAATACATTAACTATACGTTTAATGCTTATGGAAGCCCCCCCAAAAAAAGAAAAAAAAAAGCTGTACTTATCAGACGGTTTGCCACCACGTGGTACTCGCTACACTTCTCCTCCCCCTTCTTCCTCTCTCTTTCTCTCTCACTCACTGACACTGATTTGCTAAGCTAGAAGAAAATGGAAGAGATGAGAGAGAGATGAATTACAGGATGATAAGTTAAAGCAACAACAAAAGAAGAAACCATTCTGTCTGGTTTATTATTGTATAGAGTCTTCTTTTTCTATTTTTTTTAACCATTGACCTCGTTGGGTCTGTTTCAGCACAGCAAATATTGCATTTATTCCTACAACCAACACCCATCAGTACCACCATAACCCCGCCCCCCTATTCCCACCTTCCCTCCTCATAATAATATGATACCAAATTTTACAGAGATACAGATAAAGGGTTGGTAGACTTAAATGACTTCTACCATATTTTGGTTCGGACAGAGACCTTTTCATTCACATTGGTTCAGACGTCATTCAGTCCGTCAGTTAAAACATTTGCATCTCCCCTTCAAACAAGATGTACTTTAAACGATTTTTTTACCTTTAAAAAACAAATAATTAAACATTACAAAATGTATTTGTAAGCCTAAATTGTGTCCGTAATATTTAATATTTTTATTAATATATATTTAAATATAAATAAAATACGATACAAGATTATTCTTAACCGAGATTTAAGGTGGGAAAGGGGAGGTTGGAATGGTATGGTATGGTTTGGTGGGCAAGTGAAAGGGACATTAGTTGTTTTCTTTTACTAGTAACTTAAATTAAGAGAGGGGTCCGCTAAATGTTTCTTTGTTTCTTCTGTTAATAAATAAATAAATAAATAAATGATGTAATAAAATTTGGATTCTTTAATTTAATTTGCGGACACAACTAAAAAAACACATTAATAATGTGTTAACAATCTAAACAGGGACAAATTTTTATTACGTCGAAAACATTATTATTACTACTTATTTAATTTTCATTAAAGAAAACCCAAATACTACCCTTTAATTATGGTCCTTTCCGTTTCAATTCAACTTGTCTTTTTGCATAGTTTGATAAATTAGGACAATAATAAAGAAAAGAAAACCCACGTAAAAAAAAAAAAAAAAAGAAGATTTAAAAGCAATTGCAATTCTAACGGCTAAAAAATCTAATCGTAATTAAAGCCTTGATATGATAAGTAAATATCTTATAAATAAATATTACGTAAGAATTAAATAAAAGAGTTAGACTCAGGCAATTACATTACATAAAAGAAAAGCTACATAGTAGGCCGTAAAAATTCATGGACGAATTGGCAATAGATATTTAAACTTGTATTTATATTTTATGATATATTTATATATATATTTACAGAACTTGATATCACAATATATTTTACCATCCAAGCTATTTTAACTTTTAAGATAATTTACATTTTTTTTTTTTTACATCTCAAAATCTACTAAAGGCTTTAATTTTTTTTTTTTTTTTTTTTTTTTTTTGGTTGTATATATTTAATGATAAATATTGACTTTGAAATAAAAAAAAAAAAAAAAAAAAATTATCATAAGAAATTCAAATTTTATTTAAAAATACAGGAAAAACTTGTAAATAAAGTAATTATATAAATAGTTGCATAGAATAATTAAAAAATGTAATTTAATTCAATTTTGACATTATAATGGAAATAATTCATTTAGAATAAATTTTAAAGGAGAAACGGAACAGGGTTCCACATGGACCACGGCTTATTGGTGAGCAAGCATATATATAGATATATATAGTAAGTTTTTTTTTTTTTTTTTTGGTTTAACTACTTTCTCGTGTCGAGATGGTGTAACTCAGTTGATAATAGCCTCATTTATGATTTGAAAGGTCATAAATTCGAGACATGACAGAGGCAAAAAAAAACCACAAAATAAAAAAAAAAAAAAAAAAAAAAAAACTACTTTCTCGTTGGTATTTACAGTTATTTTGGATTCTAATTAATTAAAAATTGATATTTTTTTTTTTAAGAAAAACTTGCTTCAACACTCATTTCTTTATACACTAAATTTAAACTCGAGAATATTTTTAAACTGAACTAAGAGCCTTTCACTCGGACCATTATTTCCAGCCTTAAATATTGGTGGATGCCACTGCCGTAAGCTTGGCTTAAGCCAAAAGGCCAAACAGCATATATATATTATCGAACATTCTCCACACTGCTGTTGTTTAATTTTCTGGCATTAATTTCATCATAATTTCATTGGTTTACTTGTCTTCTCTTCTTTTTTTAGTGATTCAACTGTCGTCTTTCTTGACAGTCTCTGCTGACAAAACCACGTTCTTGGCTTTGGATTCAAAACCTTTTCTTTTTTCCACACAGAGGATTAGTTTTATTTATACCAATTCCACTCACATCATCTCTCAAAGGGACAGCTCAATTTAGGTAATTAAACTCAGCTTTCAAGTTATATACAATAACATACAAACATATATTCATAAAATTTTATAACAGTCATAATTTAGTTATAAAACAATATCATTTCAATGCATAAACAAATTATTGATTGATTCAATCTTGATCGTTAAATTGATATGCGTTTAATTAATTCTTCTCAAAAGTGTATAAATTGAATATAAACTTTTAATTATAACAAGACTCAATATGTGAACAATACCAATTAATGTAACGGAATTAAAATTTTAAATGTAAAATCTTTGTTTTTTTTTAATGAATATTATGTAATAAATAAAGGAACATAATTATGGTAGAATGTCCCTGGTTTGACATTGTGTTCCAATAGAAGATTCAAAAAGAAAAACAAAAGAAACTTCAAAGAAAGGAAGGAATAATTGAAGCTGGCATTTTTCCTTTCAAACTTCTCATTCATTATTATTCTGTAGGGAGGAAAAAAAAAACAAACTCATCATTTTGCCTTTCTCACTGCCCCGAGTTGAATTCACGTTATATGAACAAACTTTCATCAGATAATAATATAAATCAAACTCAAGCGTCAATTAATAATATTAACAATATATATATATATTATTTATTAAAGAAATTTTTTTAAATGTCGATTGAATAAATATCAATTTATTAAAAAAAATAATATAAGAATATTATGAATAGAACTATAAATCATAAGCTAAATAATTTGTAAAAAAAAATATGTTCGGGCTCAATTATATTAAATGAAAATTGATTTATTTATTAAATAAACTAAATTTAAATATTTTCTAAATTAGATTATAATTTAAATATTCATAAATAAATTATAATATATATATATATATATATATATATATATAATTTGTATTCAAGTTTAAATTTGAACTCAAACTAACTTAAAAATTAAATAAACTTTATTTTCAAATTATGCAAATAAATAATTTAACGAATTCGAACAATTTTTTAAATTTAAAATATTAATCAAACCTACTCGTATATTATTTAAATGATTAATAGAACAAATTAAAACATCACATACTCAATTATGTTTATTTGAATAATATTCGAAAATTGATGAAATTAAATTCAAACTCAAACGTTTGAGGACTGTAATTAGAGAGAAAAAGTAATTAATTAGCAGGTGATGGCGCCTTATATTATATGTTTAGCAAATTAATGATGATAATATGGAGTTTCGAAGTTCCAAGTTTAGTGGGATGTCAGACAGCAGCATATGCATATATATATATATATATATATGGTGTTTGGTAGATTCGAGGTTTTGTGTGGCTTTTGTTAAGACAGATCGGAAAAAAGACAAGACAGAACGAATTTGCCACATATGATAACACCCATTACTTGAAATTTTCTCTTCTTTTGCCCTTTTAATGCTTTAATGCTCTCTCTCACCTTCTGGTTCTGGTTCTCGATCTCCACAAAATTTCAACTTAAAGCCTTTCTTTTTTCTTGCATGGAGAGAATTTATACGTACTAATTAACTAAAGTGGGTTGGGTTCAATTCAACCACACGAACGCATTGCACTGGACTGCAGAAACAAGACAAGAAACGAACAAACGCATTCATCATGAAATTTGAAACACTTTCAATGAGTTCGTAACTTTTAGAATCATTTTGCCACCACCCACCCCCCCCCCTTTTTTTTTTTTTTTTTTTTTTTTCTTTTCTTTTGTTTTCTCCCTATATCGGGGGATATGTTGATGAAAGATTGCATGAATATTAATATTTGACTAAAAGGAAAAACAGTACCACGTTTCTGCATATCATTACGAGAAAAAAAAAAAAAATGGAAGAATAAAAGATGATTGATTGATTTTTTTTTTTGTTTCCCTTTCCGAAAGAATGATGAGAAGTTGGTAAAAGACAATATATATATATATATATATATATCAAAATTTCCACTTTTTCTCCCTAACAACAAGTAAGCTATAATATTGTAAGTTACTATCTTACTTAAATGAGGTCGTAGATTTAAAATTGCACTCATCGTATATTATCGTTTAAAATTTAAAATTAAATTTTACTAATTGAGAATGTATTTAGACTCAAACAGAAATTAATAAGTATGACTTAAAGTGTTACTTATAATTAAGATTTATCTACAATATTAGGTGCACTAAGTAAAGAAACTTTTTTAGTCTTTGCTACTAGAAAAAGAAGAAGACGAAAAAGGGACAAAAAAAAAAAAAAACTCTCTTTGACATGGAAAATTTATATGTATTAATAACTTGTAGACTTTTCCTTTGATTATTAATGCCATTTAGGATTGGGTTTAGTCAATCGTTCTCATGCCAATTCATTTTCTTCTTTTATTGAATTGTTCTCTCTCTCTCTCTCTCTATATATATATATATACATAAATACATGGTCTAGGTGTAAAGTTAGACACATTCTTCCATCGAAGTAAAGCTAATAGTGACAAGAAATGGACCACCAAAAGAGACAAAGAAAAAGGAGGAAGGGAAAAAAAAATTTGAAAAAATTCCAATCAAATAGTAAATAAGTATTAATTTTAAAATATAAAATATAAAATAATAGTAAGAATAATTATTATTTTAATTTTGTGATGTAATAAATAAAAAATCTCTCGTAATTTTTTTTAAAAAATAATAAGTTTTACATATCTTATATAAATAAGATTTCACAATAATTTTATAGAAGGTTGTTTTTCTTTTAATGGTATAATTGTGTAATTTTAGTAATGTTGTTTAACTTTTTTATAATTTTATTCTTATATGTTGTTTAATTGTTTTATCTTCTTCTATTATGCGTTGTTTTGTCTTTTTCTTTTTCTATTACAACCTTATATATATATATATATATATGTATTTATCTTTTTATCTTCTGTTTTTATTTATTTTAAAAGTAATTTTTTTAATAACAGTTCATTATTATTATTATTATTTTAAACTTATTTGCTTTAATCTTCCTCTAACTTATTTTTCCTATTCTACTTTATGATTTTCTCTCTTCCTTCTTCATCTTTTGCTCTTTAACCAATTCATTGTTTGATTTTTTTTTTTTTTTTTTAATTTAAAGAAGATAAAGTAGTATTATGTATTTATATTAATTTATTAATTTATACATTTGTAGTTTTTCTTTCCATTTTAATGAATTTTTTTCTCAATCTGTTTTTTATATATATCTTTAATTATTATTCAATTTAAATTTTCAATATGTTTTCTTTCTCGAAAGAGTTTTTATTTTATTTTTCTTAATTAGAGTAAATTTCATTTAATAATTAGATAAGTATACATAATTAATATAAAAATCAAAATTTTGTATATATATATATCTATTATATATAAGATTTTGATTACAAAGCTTCTTCTAGAAACAATTTTCTTTTTTTTTTTTTAATTGCATTTTTGTTCTTTTTTTAAAAAAACTTTTTTGTTCTTCTATTTTACCTTTTCTAACTTTATATATTCATTTTTCCAATTTTATCCATTTTTATGACTTTTTATAATTTATTGATTTTTCTATTAAGTATTATATATATATATGATTTATATTAGTTGTATTAATATTTTTTTTTTATTTATATATATGTATATATATTCTTTCTCTACTTTTTCTCTTTCATCCACGAGATTCAATTTTTAATTTTTTGAAAAAAATTTAGTGTTTTGAGAATTTTTTTTTTTTTTGTTCATCCTTTTCTCTAACTTTGCTATTTAATTTATTCTCTTTCTCTTCCACATTACTCAATTGAATAAAACCATATTCAATTCCTAAATAAAGATACAATATTAATATAAAAATTAAAATTTCATAGATAAATATCTCCTATTTAATATTTCATGACATGTACCATATAAAATTATGGTATTTTATAAAATTTCAAAGTTTTAAAATAACTTTAATATAAATTACTTATTTATTAAAAAATAACAAAATAAATTAAGCATTTAGAATAAAAAAAATTATGATAAATTAAAAATTAAAAAAAATTTATAACATATACATCTTGGGGGCGGGATGTATATCTAGTATATATATATATATTAGAGGAAGTAATAAATTAGTGTGAAGAGAACAAAGGTAATATAATTTTTTTATTAAAAAAAAAATGTTGAAATTATCATAAATTATTATTTTGATTAATTTAAATTTGATTTAAATTAAATTTATAGAATCAAATTAAGTTGGATGATCAAGAATTAAAATCTATAAATATAATGCAATGGAATCTAAATTAATTAAAATAGCAAAATATGTAAATAACCAAATTGTGTTAGAATTAAAATCATGTCCAAACAACCAAATATTTTATAAAAATCCGACATAATTACATTAGATACGAAGAAAGCCAAATAGTAGCGGCCGGCAAAAATTCATGGATGAACGAACCCAAGTTGCCTTTTTTTATTTCCCATTTGTTCATGTTTCAACATCTATATATTTACTTTCCAATGATTTTTCTGGATTATATATATGTCAGACGAGCATGTAGTAGTGATTCATTGTATCATCTACAGATCATCTATATATATATATATATGTAATTGCATTAATGTTTACTTTTCATCTTCTTTTTTTTTACTGTTTTTGTTGTAGTGATTCAACTGAACTATTTCTTGACAGTATCTGCTGACAAAACCACGTTCTTGGCTTTGAATCTTCTTTTTTCCACAAAGGATTAATTTTATACCAATTCTACTCACACATCTCTCAAAGGGACAAGTCAACTTAGGTAATTCAAATCTTCTGTTATGTTATACATAATAATATATAAATTTATTTACAAAATTTTATAATAAAATGTATAGTTATATTTAATTAAAATTGATGTCATTTTAATAAACCGTAAATTTACTTTTACAAATACATGAATAAACTCTTAATTATATCTCATCATTGAATTTCAATTTGAGATGCATATGATTTATCTTAAGATCAATTTGTGGTCGAATATAAACTTTTAATTATAATAAAACTGAACAATATCAATTAATATAACGGCACTAAGAATAATCGAATATAAAATTTCCTTTTTTTTTCAATCGAAAGAATATTTATTTTTTTTAATATCAGATTTTGTTTTGGAAGCAACTTATACATATATATATATATATATATATATATATATATATATATATATTTCTTATTTTTTACGTGCATGAATATTATGTAATAAAAACAAAAAAAGTACAAGAAACAAGGAACATAATTATGGTAGAATGTCCCTGGATTGGAAATTTCGGAATACGATGAAATCGGAAATTTCCTGATGAAAGCGGGATTGGATGCGGGTTCCCCGTCGGCTTGCCATCCCTACCATAGCCTCTCTCGCCACCGTGGTACACAAAACTCCTTCTTTCCGGTCCTCTCTTATTCATTTCATCCAGGATCCTTGTGACCATTCCAATGGATCCTGAAGCCGTGAAACCATCTGTTTTGATTATAGACTACGGTTCACAGTACACTGACCTCATAACAAGAAGAATACGGAGCCTGTCTGTTTTTTCCTTCTGTATCAACGCTACTTCCTCTCTCAGAGCAATAACTCGTTTCAAACCGAGTGTCATCATTCTTTCTGGGGGTCCTGATCACAGCGTGCACGCACCCAAAGCTCCTTCTTGCTTGCCAGATGGGTTTCTCAAGTTCGTTGAGTCTCGTGGCATTTTTGTTTTGGGCATTTGCTACGGGCTGCAGCTGCTTGTGCAGAGGCCTGGTGGGGAATTAAGGGTCGGAGATAAGCCGGAATATGGGATAACGGAGATTGAGGTCGAGAAGGCTTTTGGCTTGTTTGGGAACAAGGCCAGTGGTGATAAGCAGGTGGTATGGATGATTCATGGGGATGAGGCTGTCAAGTTGCCCGAAGGATTTCAAGTGGTGGCTAGGAGTCGACAGGGATCAGTGGCTGCGGTCGTGAATGAAGAGAGGAGGTTTTATGGGTAGTATCATCCGGAGGTAAAATATTGTGTATGGCACATCAAATTATAATTGATATTTGGCACTTGTGTATGCTTGGTATCTTTTATCAAGATCGAATCTTTTTCTCTTTTTGCAGTGATAAAATCGTGTATATGTTGCTACCAAAAGAATATCTTCAACGTTGATATTTAATGCAATGTATATGATGAAAACAAATGTGTTCTATTTTGTATGAAGGCCCTATCTTTTTTATTTTTATTTTTTCCTCTATATATCTTTGCTAATGTAGTGTAGTAACAAAATAAAATGGGAAAAAGAAAACACACAGAAGGAGTTAGCGCTAGGTTTCTCTACCCTTCATGAATGCGTTAACCGTAAAATCTGTCAATGCTTCAACCAGCTGTGGGAAAAGAAGCAGTCAGTCTCACTGCAAATCTCGATCTCCTACAGGTCGACCATACACTGGAAGGCATGGAAACACTAAAACATTTCCTCTTTAATGTTTGCGGACTTCCTGCTTTTGGAAGATGGAAGTTGTTCTGAATCAACTAATAAGAGCTATCAATGGCAAGGTGGGGCCTGAAGATCATGTTATATGTGCATTATCTAAGGGTGTCGATTCCACCGTTGCTGCTACCCTCGTCCATAAAGCAATTGGGGATAGGCTTCATTGTGTCTTTGTTGATCATGGTTTTGTGAGGTTTGAGTTTGCGATTTTTTATATATGGTGTATTGAATCAAAAATTTATTTATTCTTATATATGGAAGCATATATGCAATTCATTTTCTTTAATTTATTATGGGGATTCTTATTCTTCTCTTTATTTCCTCTAGGTACAAGGAGAAAGAGCGACTAATGGAAACCTTTCAAAGGGATCTTCATTTACCTGTTACTTTTGTTGATGCAAGAGAACAGGTCCATAGCAAACTCAAAGGTGTGGTTGATCTTGAAAAGAAGAAGAAAATAATTGCAAAGGAGTTTTTCAGCACCTTTAGTGCTTTTGCCCATGAATTGGAGCAGAAATTGGGAACCAAACCTGCTTACCTGGTCCGAGGATATCGTCCACCAGCTGCAGCTAGTGGAAGAACCCAGTCCCACACTCTCAAGAGCCATCAGAACGTTGAAGGCATGAAACTTAAGCTCATCCAACCCCTGAAACTTTTATTCGATGATGAGGTTATATATTAGCTAGATATCTATTATAAATTGTTATGAAAGCATTAATTTTCTTCTTTTTTTTTTTTTTGTCAATATTCCTTTAATTTTCTGAATGATGTGGTGTGCATGCTGTTAATTACCGTGCATGTTCCTACGTACAGATTGGAAGGTTCGTGAATTGGGAAGGATTTTAAATGTTCCGGAGGGCCAACCCTTCGATGGCTCCGACCTTGGTTTTTGGATTTCCAGTGGCATGATTAAAGGGAATGCTTTTGATATTCTCCGTCTGCAGGTTCATGAACCATTACTTATTATAAGTTCTATTTATATATAAATGCTTGAATATATTACATTTACGATTCCTAATTAATTAATAAGAAGAACGTACTGTGTTTTTATAGGTAGATAAGATCTTCATTCAGTCGATAAAAGATGCTGGGATTTATGATTCTATATGGCAAGGTTTTGCAGCATGTTTGCCAATAAAATCGGTTGGAGTTCAAGGATATCAGAGAATACATTCTAATGTTGCTGCACCCACAGCTGCAAAAGTCAAGAAAGAATGACTGCGCCCCGCAAGGGGTGGCCAAGTTGGTGGAGCAGGGTGCCTGGCGACAGCAAGGTCCCTGGTTCGAATCTTGCCAATGTCTTCTCGGTTGAGCCTGTCACACAGGGTTTGCCCAGTGTGGTTTATCCGGTTGGTGTGGTTTGCAGGCTATTACGCTCAGCCAGGGGGTTTACCCAGTGCGCACTCGAAGGGTAGCGACTGCGAGTTCCTAAGTCATCAAAAAAAAAAAAGAAAAAGATAGAATGACTGCAGACTTGTGTATATATATATATATATTCCCTTTTTAGAGTAATTTAATTATTTTATTTACCTCAATCTCCTCAATTGAGGGGCAAACTACTAAGTTTTTATCATTAGTTTATGGGCAAATAGATCCTAAACATTTTTAAATGTTAATTTTTGACTCTAAACTAATTTTAGTATGACTCTTTTAAATTTGTCAATTTGACTTTCCGTCCAATTTCAACATTATGTAAAGATTGTCAATGAGAAATTGACATTTGAATGACTTTTTAGAATGGGTATGGTAGTCATTATACCCAATAAATATTTCCCTCTATAGGAATAATCACATGACAAGAAAAAAAGCCCTAAATTTATATATAAAAAGAGATGTAATCTTTTCATTCATCTTTCAAATCACCTGTATAATGACTATAATGCCTATTTTAAAAATTCATTGTAGAGTTAATTTATCGTTGACCATTAACAATTAACGTTGAAATTATTGAACAGAAGGAAAATTTGACAAGTTTAAAAGAATTTAAGATCACAATTCATAGTAAAATTAGTTTTGGGTCAAAAATCAAAATTTAAAAAACTCTAGGGTCAATTGACACTATTTACCCTTATTTTTATTTTTTTTTCCAATTCCTTTTAATTTTATTCTAGGTTATATATATATATATATTAGATTTACATCCACCCCAAATGCGGGATGTATATTTATAAATTTTTGGCTTATTTTTTTAATTTATCATAATTCTTTTATTCTAAAATGTTTAATTTATTCCATTATTTTTTCTTTATAAATTTTATTTTTATAAATAATTAATTTATATAAGAGTTGTTTTAAAAT
>JAXGGT010000131.1:5197247-5227888 GCA_035583425.1 Marsdenia floribunda | reverse complement strand
TAATTTGTTTATTAAATTTTTGTATTTTTAAATTAATTAATCTCGTGGATGAAAGAGGAAAAGTAGAAAAAAGAATAAATATATATATATATATATATATAAGAATGATTTTTTTTAATTGTAAAATAACAAATTATTAATACATTAATATAAATCATATATATATATATAGATATGTGTGTGTGTATAATACGTAATAAAAAAAAATAATACATTATAAAAAGTCATAAACATAGATAAATTTAAAAAAATGAAAATATAAAATCAGAAAAAGGTAAAATAGAAGAAAAAAATAAATTCAAAATGTAAAAAAAAAAAAAAAAACTTTAGAAGGAAGTTTTGTAATATTTATATAATAGATATATATATTATATCTAATGATGAGGAAAACAAGAATTTCATTAATTTTTTTTAAATAAAAAAACTTTTTTAAAAAATTAAACAATAAATTGGTTAAAGGGCAAAAGATGAAGGAGGAGAGAAAATTATAAAGTAGAATAAGAAAAATAGTTTAGAGGAAGGTTATGACAAATAAGTTAATTATACTAATAATAAACTGTTATTTAAAAAATTATTTTTAGAAAAAAACTTTACATATTTATAAATAATTAGATTTCTTGCAACTAAAAGAGCAATAATCTTGTAGAAAAAAAAGAAAAAAGAAAGATCAATAGTATTAGAATAACAAATAACAAAATATATAACTATCCTATATAAAATTTGAAAAGAATAAGTTTTATGAATAAAAAAAATAAGTAGAGAAAAAAAGTAAGTACTGAAAAAACACAGATAAAGATGAAGAACGTAGATAATTTATGTGTTTTGAAAATTAAATAATGAATTGAATAAAGCAAAGAAGATGAAACAACTATAAAATAGATAAAAAAAAAAAAAAAAGGAAGATAAAGAGATAAATCTATCTATAAGAAAAAGAAAAAATAAAAGGGTATAAAGGTAAATTAAAATATTTAGATAAAAATTAAAAAATTTACATTAATTATCTAAGAGTCATTAGAAGAAAAATTCTTCTAGAAGATGAGGTTGTAAGTTTATATAATATAGATATATCAACGGGTGCGTTTTGGCACCCCATATGAAGGGAGAAGTAGAAGAAAAGATAAAATAAATAATAAATAATAAAATTTGAAGAGAGTGAAAAAAATTAGTGAATAATTCGTTTGACCTCTTAAAGATTTGTTTAACCAATCAAATCGTTACACAAAATGATTATTTTTATCCAAGAGGCTAATTTTGATTTTTTGCAAAATTTAAGAGTCAAAATTTGATAAAGAAAAATTGAAAGGCAAAATTTATTTATTTATTTTTTTTAATAGTTTAGCAACCAACACTTTTTACCCTAATTAAAAAACGCGTGTAAGTATAGAGTCATAATTTTTAACACAATTTTTTTTTTTAATAAAATAATTTTTCTTCATAAAAAATCGAATCGATTTTGAGATAGAATGGCTAGTCCAACCAACGGTTCGCATCAATCCACGAAAGGTCTAGTTGGATCTAAAAAACAATGTTTTTTTTATTTCATTTTAAAAAAAAAAAAAAAAAAAAAAAATCACAAACCAACAAATATCTTGTGATAAAATTAGTAGTTATACTAAAGTTATATTTATAAAAAGGAAAATTTATTATTTTGGTTTTATAATTATTTTTATTTTTTAAATTTAGTCTTAAATCTTAAAAAAATTTAAAATTTGATTTTATAACTATTTTTATTTTCTGAATTTGGTCTTAAATTTAAAAAAATTAAGAACTTCGTTTTATAATTATTTTTGTTTTCTTAACTTGGTCTTTTTGACTAAATTTGTGGAATTTAAAATACCCTCATATGACTTAAATATGTATTTTTTGCATGACTTAAACGATTAAAAAATCTCAAAAACTTGGTCGGAAGGACCAAATTAAAAAAACAAAAATAGTTATAAAATCAAATTCTTAATTTTTTAAAATTTATGACCAAATTAAGAAAACGTAAATAGTTTTAAGACCAAAACAAGAAATTTTCCTCATAGAAATTAACAACTTTTATTTTATCTACTCCTCTATTTCTCTACTTCGTTTCAATAGCGAAATGGCGAAAACTAATCCTCCTCCTACCTCCCCTCTTCCAAAGAGGAGATGGACGACTCATTTCCCGTTACTTGTAATTTGTAAATTGAGGCTCCACAGCCACCATATCCATACAGTCCCCCCGCTGAACACATGAAGAGGGAGGATGATCCTGCCGTGTTGAGGGAGGCCAATGTCAGTGTCAACGCTCCATTACTGAATTGCCTTTCATGCAACTGCAACATTTCTTGATGCTATAGGGTTACTACCAAAGGCAGGGTATCTTCCAGATATATATATATATATATAATAGCTAAATAGGTTGACGAATAAAAACAAGCAAATCTACCTGCTCAAGCCCTGTTTAAATTACTACCCTTTAAAGGGGTTAAAAACTTTTAATATTAGAACAATATCTGGTATCCTCGTTTAATCTGCATACTGTGATTACAAAAGTATGTACAAACAAATTCTAGATACAGCAGAAAAATTATAAGTCACAAGTACACTCCCAGTTCAATTACCAAAAAAAAAAAAAAAAAAAAAAATCGAGAAGAAAAAGAAAGAACCAAATTGCACCATATCACATTGAACGATGCAAAAAATCTGTCATGTCTTCTGTTCAGTGGAATTCTAAAATTCTTTTCTTTATTTGAATCCCATCCTGAACCAACTCAATCCCCTAACTAAGAAAGTAAAAGAGAGAATGTGAAAGGAAACAGAAGAGGTATTTCAATTATATACACAGATTGCACAATTTAGCAAGGATAGGATAGATAAGGAGCATCAACCAGAACTCGAGATACGACACATTAACACCTCTTGATGGGTTATACCAGTCAAAGTATGAATGTCCAAACAAATTAGCTGTAGCTGTATTTTTTCTATGTTTGTAGGCATTAGCTCGTCTTGATTTCCAACTTTCTCTTTCCAGGACTTTGGCGGAAACAGCTAGTCCTAGTTGCTCATGATCCTGTATGCCATATGAATTTATGAATGTGTAAGTTAAAATAAGTTTTCATCAGATACCGAGTTTGACCAATGAGCCAGATTCACTTAGAGTAATAGTTGTTCTTCTCTCTGTAATTCGTTGAGCCTCCTTTTTGAGTAAACTGTTACTAGCACCGTCGTACCCACAGTTAAACAAAAACCACCAACATTCAGGACAATCTGTGGAGCTGATAGAGAGCGACTATCGTGGGAGGCATTTGCCAATGTTTTGATCAGAATACCACTGCAATAAAGCACACAACCTCAGAGGTGGGATAAAAAATGAAGATAAATCAGACCAACAACAATTAAGACCAGAAATATTCTCTCTCATTCAGAGAGAATTTTCTCGGAGGCACAACATCCACGGAAACAGAAAATGATTTAGTTAAAAGTATTCATGCAGTGAAAAAAATGAAGCTGAATAGACATGCGGTGAACACAAAGGTCTAGTTGATCAACTGAACTCCCTTAATAACTGAACAACTAGTACAACATGAACAAAAGATACCAAATTGTGGGTACCCAAAACACAAGTAACCGACAATAAAGGCAATTTGGCATAAATAGTCCCCAAACTATGGTAACATTGGTCCCTTAACTAATTTTTTTGTGACATTGGTCCTTAAACTATGTTGAATTATGTGACATTAATCTCTGAATTAATTTTTTTGTGACATTAGTCCCTGGAGTATTAGTCCCTGGAGTATGTTAAATTGTGTGACATTGGTCCGTTTGCTTAAATTTTTCTATTAATTTTTACTTGAAAAATTAAAAAAAAAAAATGGTCTTTTTCTTAACAAAATAATTTAAGCAAAAGAACCAATGTCACACAATTCAACATAGTTTAGAGACCAATATCACCGAAAAAATTAATTTGGGGACCAATGTCACCAAATAGCCATAGTATGGGGACTATTTATGCCAATTTGCCGACAATAAAAGATCATAGACCAACGTCAACTTAAATCCAGATTATCAAGCATTTTCACTTCCATACACATACTCCGATATCTTCCTCTAACAGGAAGTAACATTTGTGAAGTTATACACCTTGCATCCATCCCGTTCTCTAGGTGCTGCTAAAGGGTACCATTCCCTCAACAGATACGCAGCTTAGGACCCATAAGATCATAATAATAATATTTTCAGCAATTATCAAGAAACTCTAGTCTATCCCTATGTTGCTTGGTTAACTAATTGATATCTTGTCCTCAATATGCTTCTACAACTTAAATTCATGTTCGCCATTTTCATCTAGAGAATCTACATCTTTCCAGTAATAATTGAACCAATAAGCTTCCAGTTCAACGTTCTCTTTATTTGTTAACAAATATCCACCCCATCCCTTTTACCCCCTTCTACAAGACTTCAATAAAAAGATAACACCTGAAAAACCTCAATAAGAAGGTTTGGATGATCACCTTATGAAGTAACAAACAAAAATTCATATCGAATTTTATCAGCACTGAGAACTGCTGCTGAACTTCAATATCTCAGCTGATCATCTTTTCACACACGAAAACACAAGACAACAGGTAATAATTGACCATCAAGAAAACCTTACACATACATTCCTACTTATGTCCCACCCAACATTTCTGTCTCCGTCCTAGTTCGCTTCTGCCAGCATACACTTATAGTTCATAAAGCAATTACCTAGAGAGCCAATTATCTAGAGAATTTCATAACATCGCCCTACCTCTTTCCCATTCCCAGGTCACACAATCCCAATAGGCAGCCCGGATAACATATTACCCTCAGAGCTTCAGAAATATATAAAAATGATAATCAGCAGAAATAACAATCATGACCCAACAACGTAATGCCAATATTTATCAAGGTGCGTGCAAAATTTCAATAGCAATCATTTTAAGAATGAAGATACCAAGTTAGAAGGCAAAATTCTTACGTGTAGAGTGTGACAAATATTTCTGGCACCATGCCAACAAGTGAACCCAACAGGTATGGGACGTACTTAACGTCTGTTGCCACTGCACAATAGTTATAAATAATGTAAGGAAAAGGAGAAATCCTGATCAAGGCAACAGCTCGGAGCTGATGGGTCCAATTCCCTTCACCAGCTAGTCTTATAACTGAAGCTTTCTTTGGATATCTCTCAAGCAGACCCTAAGGAAGAAATGGAAGTAAATATATAGACAAGGAAGATAAGGGAAAAACCAAATAAAAAGATAAATACAAAATTTAAAAATCACATACTTGAATTTTGCGGTGGAAGAGAGAACCTATGAAATATGGAAGTGATACACCAATAGCTGCAGCCCCAATGATAAGTAGAAACCCATATCCATATCCAAAAGTCATTCCAGCAATCCACATTGAAGGTGAAGAAGGCAGGCATAGTGTAGGAAATAATGCCACAGAAGCAAAAACAAGAAGTCCCAATACCGGTCTGGTGAATGTTTCTGTCTCCCAGTTTATGATAGGGATAATCTCCTGAAAAAGGTGTATCACTGGTAAGGTATTCTAGAATGGACGGTGTTCAATCAGAGACTTAAATGGTTGAACCTACAGCAAGGTTTAAAAATCCCAAAGTAGATTAAGAAGCACATACCAAATATGAGAAGCACAGAACATACAAAACATTCCATAAAAACCAGTCACGTGTTAAAAATCTTGTGTTCAAAATTTCAACTAAAAAGAACTAGCAAGATACAAACATCTATTTCTTGAAATCCGACTCTCAATTAGTTACCCACTTTCCACCATGGGTTTAAACCAAAGTCCTACAAATGAATCAAGAAAGCTACACTTGGAAATGAATGAGTTGTATTTCATGAAAATTTAATTGTCACGAATAATTAAGCTAATAGACATATCGAGTTTCGTACTAAGAATAGCAAAGAAGCCTTGTGCTTTGATGATATGAACGCCATTTTATCTACAAAAAAAGGTCCAATTTCAATTAAAATTCCACTAGTTTCCAAAACTTTCCAATTCACATGATATCTCATATTTTCAGTCTAAGGGCAACATTATCGCGCAATGTTTTTAGGCATCTTACTGCAAAGGGTAATTTACATAGAGAAGGAATAAGAAAAGGCACATGCATAAAAAGGGATATAAGGAATAATTTTAGCCCACTTCCAGTTTGGACTTGCATCAGGAAAGGTCACTTTTGCATACTGGAGTTTAACAGAAACTAACTGCAGATGATCCCCCAAATAAGATGTTGCCGTAAATAAGCAACAAGACATTATTCTAAAATTTTATAGCTCTGACCGATGATTAACATGCTTGAATAGAAAAGATAAGGACCTACTCGACTAAATTATTTAACTAGATCCGAATAAACAACAAATCCCTTGTCAATCACTTTCAAACCTGCCAAACTATGGATGGTATAAAATGTAATAAAAAATTAATTAATCATGAAGACTTCTCCTCCTCCTTCCTCCTCTTTTGTCTGTGTGTGTTTTGGAATGAGCTAAATCATGAGCTCTTCGGAGCCCATAGATGTCATGGTCATCCCAACCAAAAGCAAAATTTAAGTTGCAAGTGACCTATGAACTTTATAGGTTAAGGGAATTGAATTGACGCCCTAACAAACAACCCAACAACAAAAGATGAAATCTTCCAATTAGTGAAAGACCAGAACCCATGCCTTCCAATATTACCTTCAAAAGGAAGCTATAAATCCTGTACACAGAAACTTGCAGAAACACGTATAAATGAAGATATTCATTAAATCAAGTATCAGAATGCATCTAACAACAAGCTTCGGAAATTTGAAGAAATATAAAGAACGAAAAACATAGGGAACGATGATTTAAATCTTTTTTTTTTCTTTTAATGTATAACTGACCTTGTCCATAAAGAATGGTCCAATCCATTTAAAGAAAACGGCAACCAGCACTCCTACAAACGCCCCCAACAATATCAGCTTAGCCCACCACCAAATAGACCACCATCTACTGCTACAACTCGTTGACCCATCGGAAGAAGAAGAAGAAGAGGAGGATGAAGAGGAGCATGACGATGAAGGAGGACAGACGACCGGCAATCCAACGTGCACCTCACAGTAACCACCCTCCAATTTAGCGTCATCCAATTTCACGTAATCCCCATTAGGGTTCTCCTCATTTTTCCATACCAACACCGGCACCACCCCAAACCGACCAGTCGGCTCATCATTACCTTTAAGCGTCATCGCCCGACCTTACCAAAAACCCAGAATCAAAATCACCCCAATTTTTCCCCCCCCAAAAAAAAAAAAAAAATTAAAAAGGAAAACCAGGATCAAATCTGGGTTTGAAAATTGGCCATAAATTTCAGCCACCTTTTTCCTCTAAATTTAGCAAGAAAAACTTTTTTTTTTAAAAAACAATAATAATAATAATAAGTTCTATTTTTCTTGAAAGTGAGGAGACGGATGAAACCAAAATCAAAATGTCGAGGAGCGGAAGAGAAATGGAAGCAAAGATTTTGGTATACAACGTTAATGGCTTTAGATGGGAGGATGTAATAAAGGGGAGTGTCTTCTGGGGCAGATGACCGGTAGATTGGAGGGGGCAATCAATTGCCAAACTAAACTGTTTATATTTATCCAATGGTACTAGGTTTTATATAGTATTATATATGTATTCACAACAAAAAAATATATAGTATTATATATATGTAGTAACTGTACTTACAAATAAATTTACCAAAAAAAAGACTCTACTTACAAATAATACTAATAAATAAAAAAGAGTAATGTATTTTTCATTTTCTTAATATATAAAATGACATTATTGCCATTCCTATCTAACATACCAATTTCCTTATTTTCCTTGAGTTTTTTTTTTTTTTTTTTTTTTTTAAATTTACGACTTTTTTGAATTAAAGATTTAATTGTTTTCAACTAGATTAAGTCATCTCGTCGATCTTTTGATTATTTATTTGAATAATAATTATATATGTCAAAATATTTGTACATTTATATTATTAGTTAATATAATTATCATAAAATTTTTTGTTGTAATCTCTAATATTTATTGACTAATAAGAGAGAAATTTAAGAAGAAAAATCTTTAAAAATACAATATATGATTGAAATTCGACACAAAATCATGAATCAAAATCACCATTAAACTATCGCAATATTTATATTTGTAATAGAAAATGTTTATATTTTAAGGTATAATTTCCCAAGAAATTGGAAAAAGAAGGTAGAGAATAAATGAAGGGGCAGATCTGGTATTTCAGCTGCACATTGAGTGAATTTATATTCTTGTACCAGTAAAGGTATTTGAGCAAATCTGAATTCAATACATGATGGGACCGGGCAAAGAGACGACGTCGTAGAGTAACTGTAAGTAAGTAAACACCGTTCCGGGGAGGCAGGTAGCAGGACGGTTGGACGTGGCGTGAAAGGGAAGGAGTTGGAAGGTGGTGGTGGTGATGTGGGGACACCGCTGCAACGGAAAAGCTGAGGTTCGGTTCGTCACTTCACCGCCACTCTTGGAATTTCGTGCAAGTCTTTATATATATAATAATTATGTGCGTGTGAAGCCACTGTAACACCACTCGCCTTGTGATGTGTACATATTCCCAATCATATATCGACACGTCCGCATTAGCTGCTGACAACTCGACGACGCATGAGGCGGTGGCCTTCAACTCCCTTTCCATTCTCAAACCTCCTTCAATTCCCCCACATTTAGGAATGAAAATTGTGTTGTGTTCGTGTAATTACGTAGGGTTGAGGTAAGATAATTATACTTAATTTATCAACTCGAATTCAACACAAATTCAAAATGATACGAAAAAATTGAATTCGAACATGACACAAAAATTAATCGTATCAACCTGATTATGACACGTATATAATTCAAAATCATTAATCCGTCAACACGATTATACGATATTAACTCACTAACTCGATTATTTATTTATTTAACTTATAAAAATATCTAATTTATTTACATATAAAATATTAAAATAATTTAATAATAAATTAACATAAAATTAATTATTATTTAATTCAACCAATTTATTGCTAATTTCATGTCGTGTTCATGTTGGATTGTCATGTCCGATTAGATATGGCCGCCCCTACCATGCCCACCCTTTATTTTTAATCTCACATCTACTTTCATTTATTAACATTCTTTTATTATGTCTTAAACTCATGACATTATAGATCATAAATGAGACTGCTACTTACTGAACTATGTCTTATTGATAACATTAAATTTATAAGTAAAATTCAGCAAGATTTTAAAAAAAATGGGTATTTTTACCTCTAATATGTCTCGAATTTATTATCATTTGATTATAAACAAAATTGTTATCCACTGAACTAAGCCTTTTTTACGACAGTTAGATATTTTAAGATATTTTTTAAGATATTAGTGAAATTATAACACATATCATTTTAATTAATTTTTTAAAAAATAATGTTATTAATTTTTGTTAAATTAATATTTATAATTTATTTAAAAAAAATTATAATTACATTAAAAAATTTTATAAAAATACAAAAAATAATTTTTCACACTATTATAAAAAAAATTAAAAATATTTAATAATTTTTATTTAAAAAATAAATTAATATAAATTAACGATAATAATTTTTAATAATAATTAAATTAACGTGTATTTTAATTTTATTATTATTTTTGATGATATTTTAAGAGATTTGACACGGATAAATGGATGCGTTAATGCAAGTATAGCATTTGTGGTGTCAAAAGTCCGAAAACTACACGGCTTACGTCTCCAAGTTGTCAACATATTCCCAATACTACTCACATGTTCTGTGTTTTTTCCTTTTCGTTTTGTTTTCAACGACTTTTAAATATATAAAATATCTGTTGTTAAATTTGATAAAGAGGAAAAAAAATAAAATAAAATAAAATAATGTACATTTACAACGACGTAGATTGTAGAGATAGAGAGAGAAGGAAGAGGAGGGCATTATAGGTAGTTTGATGGGGATGGGATTCCAAAATAGTCTATTGGCCGAGATTCCTATTTTCCAGCTAATAACAGCAGCTACCTACAAAGAGAAAATTCCATTGGTACAACAAATATCAAATTGTAAAATAAATAAAAACTCCGCATGTTTTGAGATTTTTATTTATTATTTAAAGGAAAAATTTACCGGTTTAATCTTATAATTATTTATATATTTTTCTAACAAAGTCTTATAATTTTTTTACTTTAATTAATTTCGAAACAATTTTCATTTACTAAAATTAGTTTTTCTGACCAAATTTTTGCCCGTTGCTCCTGTGTTCAGCTGACGTGGACAAAATTTGAGGGGCATTTTCAATAGTTCCAATTCTAAAAAAACGTGTGAAATGAAATTGAGATAATTTTTTCACTCTTTCAATCGTATGACTTATTCTTTGAGTGAAAAATCAAAATTTTGACAGTACCCAAATTTACAGTCAAAAATTTGCTTAAATTTGCAGTCGAAATTTTGATTTTTCACTAAAAAAAAGCCCTATAACTAGAGGAGTGAAAAATTTTCCTCAATTTCATTTCTCATGTTTTTTAGAATTGGAACTACCGAAAATGCCCCTCAATTATTGTGTTTGTCAGCTAAGTATTGGAAGTTTTGAAAAAACAAAAAAATTGACCGGAAAGATTAATTTTAGTAAACAAAAATTGTTAAGAGACTAATTAAAGTAAGAAAAATGCTATAAAACCTTGTCAGAGAGATGGATAATAGTTACAAAACTAAACCAGTAAATTTTCCTTATTTAAAATAATAATATTGTCGTGAAATTCAGTTTTATTTATTTACTTATTCTTTTATGCATCAATAATAAATTATTTTATTTGTAACTGAAAAGTCCTTAAAATCTATTTTTTATATATAGGATAAAATATACCAATATTTATGACAAAATTCACTAATTTTTATGATTAATATATATATTTTTTTAATTACAAAATTTATTTACATCTAACATAGCTTGAATTTATCATCTTTGATAGTTATAAGTAAAGTCGATACCATTAAAATAATCATTTCTAATTTTATAATAATCTAAATCCATTAATTGAAAAAAAAAATGGTAAAGGATTGAAATTTGAAATAGCCGTTATTAAAGTAGCTTCTCTTTTTTCTTTTTTTTTAAATGCAGGTGAGAGGTCATTCTTAAAAGTATAAAGAAATGAAAATAATATTATAAGTAGTTTGGATAATGTTGGGTAGAAAATGTCAACGAAGAAAAACAAATAAATTATGTACCAAATAAATAAATAAATATATATATATATATATAGTAGAGATGGAAATACAAATTATGTACCAACAGACAGCCCTAAAATTATTGGTAAAAGTTAGCAAAATAATGGACAAATTAGAAATTGTTTGGGAATCTTTCTTGTCTTTCATTTTTTTTTTTTTTTTTTTTGGTAATAAATCTTTCTTGTCTTTCATCCTTAATTCTTTATGTGAATGTTTCTTTATTCTATTTCCAAAAGTAAAAGAAATGGAAAAAGAAAAAGAAAATTACTTTAGGCTTTTTCTTTTATTTAATTTATTATTATTATTATTTTTTGGTAAGTAATTTATTATTATTATTTGAATATTTTGATTTATGAATGAAAGCATATGTAGACCTTATGGTAAAAAACGAAAGCTTAGGCAATAAATATTCTTACAGGATTGGGTCTTTATTTATTTATTTTTTTGTTGCAAAGTTCTTGCAACACAACGTGATACTTGGGTTGGATATTTGTAGTTGGACTATATTTTGGCCCAACAAGGCCTACAATTTAGCTCGGGCCTAATAACTATGTACAATTGTGTTGACGGGAATGTACCGGATAAATAATAATAATGAAAAAAAATCAATTTATATATATATATATATATTTTATAATAAAGGTTAAGAATATTAAAGAAGAAAAATTAATTATAAATAACAAGAACATTTGTGATTTGATTAGATAATGAATTCTAGTCGCAATACGATTTTAAAAAGTATCATATTATTATTTTTTATTTATAAATAAAAAATATTACATAAAATATTATATTTAGTATCACAATAAATCTTATTTGGTAAAATTGATAGGTAGTGATATTTCTCTCTCTCTTTTCCTCTTTTTTATAAGGTATATATTAATTTTAAAAAAAATTTATTAATTTTAATTTTTATATTTAAATATGATTCTAATTCATAATTGTTTATATTTGTAAAAGAACATCTAGTGAACTATTTGTTTGTCATCAAGAAAGGATAACTTAGTTAGTAGCACCTCATTTATGATTCGATGTCATGAGTTCAAGACACAGTAAAAACAAAAATATTTCAAAATAATAATAAAAAAAAAAAACTATTTATTTGTCATATACATATATATATATTGGGTGCAATTGTATCACTAATGACTTATCAAATTTAATTATAAAAAAAAAATTAATAATAATTTATCAAATTTTGTTGAACTCCAAGTTTAAATGTGTTTGGGTAAATAGGACTAGGAGCTGCTCCAAATTTCAGGTTTTGCACTCAATTTTCTCTCATTTCTTACATGTACAAAAATTAGGAATACTACAAAAAATATTACATGAATAGAAACTGTGTCTCAACTCTTTATTTTTTGTAATAACATTGTCTAGCTTAATCCACTTTTCTTTTCCCTCTTGGAGGAATTTTTTTTGAAGCGAGTCAGATCCCATGAATATATGATGGTAAGGAGCGGTACGGGACGAGAGACGTGGAGAGGACTATTGAGAGACTGTTGTAGACCCAGACATAATCAAGAACTTAATCAATCATCCCAAGACGCTTCCATTTCAGAAAGATATGTGAGTCTGGAACATCTAGCAATTTTTTTGATACAAATCTCCAACTTTTGACTGACTACTACTCGCCTCACCTGTGGATTTTTCAGAATTTGATGTAGTATAACTTTCTTCCTCCCTTGGAGATTCAATTCTCAGATTACGAAAGGGTACTATTGAATCAAATGCTGTCGTAGTGCTTTAATTCTTGAGGAATAATAGGAAAAATGGGCTCTTGGGGTCAGCTTCTCCAGCACAACAATGTACAGTTGCAGAACTTCCAGTACTCTTCACGCTCCAAACATTTTCCTATTGATCACAGAATCCAATTTCTTCACTTTTCGATGAGAAGAAAGTTCTATCGTCAGTCTTCAGGTGGTGGGACCTTTGTTTCTGGTAGTATATGGATTTTGTTTCCTTGATGTCCTTATTAATAATAATCGATTACTGTTTTATCAACTTTTTACAGAAGTGCGATTCTTGGGATTTCTTCCAACTGTTGACTCATTTTGTACCTGTAAGTTTGTATAGTTCTTTCCTCTCCCATTATTTTCTGAGAATGATAAAAAGGATGGAAGTTCTCTATATTTAATCGTGAGAAATCAATTAGACTGTTGCTTGTTTTGTATCTTTTGGTCAAATGATAATAACAACAGGTGGTAGCTCCAAATTCTTAATCAGTAGATGTGCATCGGAGAAGTTCTCTGATTCTTTTGAGCCGAATTTTTCTTCAAGTTATGCTCATGAAGCCTCTGAGGTATTGTGGAATTCCTCTTTTTTATTTTTTATTTTTTGGCATTTGGGACTGAATTTTTGTATTTGAATTTAGAAATTGGTGGCTGTAATATAGTAATTGTGAGTGATTTATTAATCACTGATGAGCGTGGTAAAGTATTTATCCTTCTTTCAGATTGCAATTGAAATCTTCTGCATTTTACCCTGTTGACCTCCTTTAATTTCTGGTTAAATTTGCCCCACTTTCATTAGGCTCTTTCTGCTGGAGTAATTGAACATTTTGTATAAGCATTCTTTGTGTGTCCTGTTAAAAATTTCAGAAACTTGAGCCAAAGGAAGCATCCTTCTTGAAGATATTGAAGGGAGCAAACTCCATTCTGCCTCAGGTGGTTCTTGCTAGCACAGTTCTAGCTCTTGTTTATCCCCCTTCTTTCACATGGTTTACAAACAGGTTCGTCAATTAATAAGAGAAGTGTTTTTAATATGTGCACGAGGGCATTGAACACAGGAGAAATCATCCTGCTACTTAATTTGGTGCTGTTTTGATAGACTTAGTCCTATAAGAAGAAAAACGAGTGTAGAGTTGTGTGTGTAAAAGTTTGGCTCTAAATCATTTTCAGGTACTATGCCCCAGCTCTAGGATTTTTGATGTTTGCTGTAGGAGTTAATTCAAGTGAAAAAGATTTTCTTGAAGCTTTCAATAGACCGACAGCCATTTTTGCTGGTTATGTTGGTCAATTCATTGTGAAACCCATTCTTGGGTATCTTTTTGGCACAATTGCTATGACTGTCCTTGGTCTTCCAACGCCTCTAGGTAAATGCTTTGTTATTTACTTCTAAACTTAGTTGTTCTATGAAGTACAGTTACAACTGAAGCGTATACATCTATCAGCTGCAGGGATCATGCTAACTTCATGTGTTAGTGGAGCTCAGCTCTCCAATTATGCAACCTTCCTAACGGATCCACTTATGGCACCTCTTAGCATTGTGATGACATCGTTATCCACTGCTACTGCAGTTTTTGTCACCCCATTATTGTCTTTGTTACTTATTGGGAAAAAGTTGCCTGTTGATGTAAAAGGAATGGTTTCCAACATTCTGCAGATTGTTGTTGTACCTGTTGCTGCTGGATTGCTTCTAAATAGGTACTTTAAAACATATTTACCCTTTCACACTATACCCAAATTTGTTCTTACGAATAATCCCATTGTACCTGTATCTTCAGACTCTTTCCCCGCCTCAGTAATACAATTCGGCCATTTTTGCCTCCATTGTCGGTATTTGTTACTGCACTCTGTGTTGGAGCCCCACTCGCCATCAACATCAACTCCCTCCTATCAACTTCTGGATTATCAGTTTTATTGCTCGTGATTGTGTTTCACATGTCAGCCTTTATATCTGGTTACACACTTACTGGTCTTTTCTTCCGAGATGCTGTAGATGTGAAAGCTTTGCAAAGAACCCTTTCCTACGAAACAGGTTGTGAATAATTAGATGTTATTGCACCTTACTTGTTGACTAATTGTTATATGTTCCTGCATTTAGTTTTTTTTTTCTTTTTTTTTTCCCCACTTTAATATACCCTTCCGCCTTTGTAGGCATGCAGAGTAGTCTTCTGGCCCTTGCACTGGCAAATAAGTTTTTCGAAGATCCTCTTGTTGGTGTCCCACCTGCTATATCTGTAAGTTACAGAATGGGGGTTCTTTTTCCTGCTGGGCAGGAGTTGTTACTTGTTTGCTTACATTTACTGAGGGGTTCTCATTTGATGAGTTACAGTGTCTTATGAATGCAAAGGTTTATTCTACATCATAATAAAACCTATGGATCACAGCTGCAATCGCGTGATCACTTCATTCTGAGCAGAAAACTGAAACAAATATTTCAATGACCTCTGTCTAACAAGTTTCTTGTCTGCTATTTCCAGGTTGTAATCATGTCATTAATGGGTTTTTCTCTTGTAATGCTCTGGACTAAGAAGAAGGAACCTTCTTCTTGAAGGGATATCAAACAAGCTTGACAAAGAAACACACACAGAGGAGGGGCAGAGTGTTGGGAATGCATACTGCAATGGTTCTTCCAGTGCATGAACTTCTGTAAAATAATGTCATTACATGAATCAATATTGATATGTATTCACAACAAAGTGTGAATTCTTCTGATGTGTGTGTTGTGCTCCAACTTCTGTTCTTAAAGCCTTCTAAAATCTTTTCCTTCTGGTGAGTCTTTTTTTGAAAGTGAAAGAATATGGATCCAATTTATAGTTTTTCTTTTTGAAAGAGTTATGGATACTTGTTAACCTTCTCAATTCTCATTGTCATAAAAAATTATAGATGATCCAAATTCAATTGGAGTTCTTGCAAAAAAAAAAAAAAAAATGTAATGTTGTATTTGAATTAGTGCATAATTTTAAAAATTTTTACTCAAATTGAGTTCGAGTTATAGTCATATTTAGACAATTTAATATGGTTGGTAAATTAAAATTTATAAAGAAAAAGAAATGGAGTTTTTTTCTTTTTTTTCCCTTTTGGTGGGTTACTAGTTAATGGAGTTAACTACTATGTTTTTTTTAAGATTTAATTCTATTTACTTAGTACTAATAGTTAATAATTATATTATTATTATATTTATATAATTTAACTTTTCTCAAAATTATTTTATTTAAATAACTATTCACTTAATTTTTTTTAACTTTAAAAAATAAATTCACATTTTAAAATAAAATTTATCCAAAATATAAAAAAAAAAAAAAATTATTTTTTTTTAAAATCATGTACTAGTAAAAATATAACTTAAATACTTAAATTAAAATTTTGACTGTAAATTAAAATAATTATTTAAATATACAAAAATTTTAAATAAGAATTAAATTCAAGTTAAGAAAGTTTATCTCAGTGGTAATAATTTTTTTACTTATGATTTAAGATGTTATGCGCTCATAAATATGTTAGAGGTAAAAAAAAAAAAAAACACTAAATTCAAACAAATTTGGTGTCCCAATCCTTATTTTTTATCAAAAGGTTTGAGCTCATGCTTTGGTTATATATTCCAGGCCTAATTTCCTCATCTTTTCTGCTCATCAAGAAAATATCGTACCTGTAAGATTTGAAGAAATTTCATGGCGGCATCAGGAGCAGTAGCTGTACTCTCTCCTTTCAGACCACTTCCTATCGGCAAACCGGAAAGAAACCATTTGTTAACTCCAAAATTTCATGTCTTTTCCCCCAGAAATACCGAAATTTCGAGAACCGTTCTTTGCAGTATCTTTCAGGAACAAAAGTGCTCGGGCGCTCTATTGGGAGCTGCTGCTTTAGCTTTAACTACTTTTGTGGGGCAGTGTTGTGCTGCTGAGTTACCGGCTGCTATAGGGTCTTCTTTGCAGTTCAATGAACCCCCTAATGCCCTCTCCTTGCCCACCTGGGCTGTTCATGTTTCCAGTGTTGTTGAATGGTACTGTTGAGGCAATACATCCCAATCTCACCTTGTGTTGTTGGTTGCCTGCGTACTTGTTATTAATGATATCATGAATATTCTTGTGAAGGGTTACTGCGATGGCTCTGGTTTGGCAATATGGGGAGAAATCTGGGAATGAATCTTGGAAGGGACTATCATGGGGCATGGTTAGTAAGCAATCTTCGTGCATCTAGACTATTTTGTTACATTTAATTCATTATTTCAGTGGATAATTACACATTTACGAATGTACAATTTATCCTTGTTTTAGTATATATTTCTTGCATCAGATTGAACTATGAAATTTATAGAAGTCAAAGAGAACAGTATTTGGAATACAGTTCATTTTTGTTCAGTCATCCGAAAACTAAAGGAGAAGAGAGAAAAGCAAATAATCATCAAAATCCAAAGATAAGGTGTCCTCACTGGGATACTGAATTTGGTAGGATTTACTGTGGACTCCTTGAAGAAATAATTTTCTTCAATTTCTTTTAGAAGATGGTAAGTATATTTCTGGAGCTTATGACAAAACTCATTCACCAAAAGGCCGTTTAATGAACTGCATAATAACATTTAAGGTCATATCCTATTGGATTGGAATTTTGAAGCTGTGTGAAGTACCCAGGATTTTGCACTGATGCTCTAAGTTATACCTTCAGCATAGACTAGCCAGTACTGAAGTGGCTATTAAGCTGATGGCTTCTGCCTACCTTAATTTCTTGATTGTTGAATTCTTGCAGATTATCTAGCTTAACTAGTAAGTTAGTGCCTCTACTGGAATTGGTAAGTGGAAACAAAACTTAAATATTGCAAAACATGAGCTTTGAAATTAAAATTGAGGCTGGCCGTAACTTGGTGTCCCTGAAGGAATTGGTAAATTGAAGCGAAAGGAGAAATGAGAGTGCTTTGAAAAGCATTCTCGTTTCACCTTCCTGCACACTGCACTGATGTTCAGTATGTGCTCTGCACTGGACTTGATCAAGTCAACATGTCCCAGTGCCTCAGGGCATGATATTATGCTGAAAGGACTGCGGTTTATATTGAATTTCCAATGTCAACGCCATCCACAAAGGTGATTTATTCTCGTCATAAATAATGGGCCACTGAAGAGTTGCTTTATGGGGCTAGTCATGTTAGGTTAACTAGTGATGAAGCCAGGTCTCCCGCTTGGGCGGGTCCCTCTCATAGGAGCTGCATTAGGTTGGGAGATCAATTGAACTTCTTTTATCCACCTTGCTTTTAACTGTGGGACATCTCCTGGATGTTGGGTGAGGATTTTAGGCTGTTGCTAAGAGATGAATGCTGAGTTGATTGCAGAGAAAGAAAATCTGTCATCCATCAAACAGGAATTAGTGCACTTCTATCTACATACTGTTATATTATAACAAGCATCTCATACATAGATTAGCTTGGATAATTGATAGATAAGCTGGGGCATGTCTTTGTTAATTGGCTGCAATGATCACATTGATTTCATGAGCAAGAGAGCTTTAAAATTCAAGTTCCGATTTCCCTTTGCTTGAGATTTTAGCTGGTGCATGGATTGATTTTTTAGAAAGACCATGTATTATATGCTTTTTGAAATACTGGACCAAGAACAATATACAACTAAGATTATTCAAAATGTTACGATTAGTCTATCTTGATATTTATATGGTAAACAGAGACACTGAGGAGTCATATTCAACCAAGTTATGGACAATGGTGAAGAATGTGAACTGTTAGTGTGCCTACTATAATGGAATGTAAGATCTCTTTTGGAAATTACTGCTTTTCAGGCTACCTTGTCTGGACAAAGCAAAGATGTCTCAGGCTTCTTTTATTTTTTAGATCCCTCACAAATCTTGTATGTTAACCTGATGCCCAATGTTTAGACTAATAAGGACATTTCAAAGTCTTAATGTGTAATATATTATGTTTGAAAATATGCAATCTTGCAATTGGATACATCCTTTATTTTTGGCTCTAAAAGCGTTGAATATGGGCATATTAATTTTAGGACTCATGTAGCAGTAGTGTCAATGAACTAAGAGTTCTGGAAAAGCATGTATGGACTTGTACCATGTGTGTAAATGAATCTCCTAAAGAAATGGATGGGAATATTTGTCAATAATCAAGGCATGCTTGTATATATAGATTCTTAGATCACACAAATTCATGAACTATGTATCTAATTTTGGGTTATTAATAGCCAACTACCTTTTTGAAGTTCTTTCCCTAAAATCACATTTCTTTTGCTACACATTGCTTTAGGTGCCCCTACTAGGTGGAGCATTTTGTGCATGCACGTGGCATTTCTTCTATAATGCAGAGTCTCTCGAGGTTAGTTGCTTATACTTCCTTTGTCCAAAATTGGAAGCCCCTTTTGATTTTACAAGAATTAAGAAAAGTTTTTGGGCATTAGTAGCTTACTGCATTACCTTCAATATTAAAGTGGCTAAGTGGATGGACTCACATGTTAATGAGATACAAATTCTTTAAATTAAAGAAGTTGCTTATGAGTCATTAGACAGAAAATACATTTACTTTAGGAGAATGTACATTCATCTTTTGGCATCGTAAAATAGAGATGTGAAGATTCAATTTTGGACAGAGAGTATTTTTCTGTTATTGTGGAACCTAAATTTGATAAAGCTTTTAAGACTAATATTTCCATGATACCCATTTCAAAAGTATACTCATAGTTGAGAGTACCATGTGAAATTTGTGTAAAGGTTTTTGTACTTTTTCTGTTGTATTGGTTCATAATTATGTTTAAAAAAAAAGCAATGGCTGGAAACATTTTAATTGGTCTATTTCAAGTATATCACTTTTTTTATGATTAAAAGATATTAAAATATGGAGTCATGATTGTAATGTTTTTAATAATCAATTACCTTAGGTGTTAAGTTGATCCTTGTATAGGTTAAATGCAAACTAGGATATAATCTTATATAGCAAACAGAAGGAGAATCACTTGTTGATTTTGAGAATGTCTTACCATGGAAGATCAATGTATTTTCCTTTTACATTTTTTTCTTTCAAAGATGCGGATTTTTACCTCAAATACCTATTATTTGTTCAATTAAATAATTTGATGTTAGTAGGATAAAAGAATCTAATATCATAGGATAAAAGAATCTGGTAATATCATACGCAACATATTTATATTTATATTTTTTTCTAGACAAAACATGCATATTAAAACATTTTTTATGCATATATGGGTATCTAATTTGTCATTCACCTCATTAGCTCTCAAGTAATCACATTCCTCCTCCCAAAATGAGAACAAAATAACACGATAGAACAAGAAGGAAGAAGGTTGGTTAATTGGGTGAATGGACAAACCAAAAGACTTGTTCTTTTTTTAAAGTTTTCCAGAAAAGTTTTTCTGTGTTCAATTGAAGTGAAGATTGTCAAGTGAAAAGCTCCTCCAGTCCTACCAAAGCCCAATGTCTAACCAAACCATGAGTTTGGAAATGGACTAGTCCAATATATTGTACTTGGGAAAATGTTCCCTCGTAGATCCTTTCACACTGGTAACATGTTGAAATTTTTCCTTGTATTTGCTATCAGGTTCAGGTCACTTTAATCTAGTTTGGCATCTAGTTTCAAAGTTGATTCTCTTGGATTGGATCTGTTGTCTTTACCAGTTTTGTAGTTGTGGCAAATTCAGTATTTCTGTACATTAATTATTGATTCATTCTGAGTTTATCATGAGTTATTTGCCTCCCGATAGAGGATTTTCTTATGGTATATGAAGTTTCAGTAATTTGAACACTTTGGTCTTTTATCTGGAATACCTGCTTGGAGTTATCTATGTATGTCACTTCTGGTTTTTTTAATTTATACTAGGCAACTGTAGTAATTCAAAGATCTGATGTGACTTAACCTATGTTCTTTTGTGAGTTACAGATACTAGTGGCTTTACAAGGTGCATTAACTTTAATTGGCAACGTGACAATGTGCATTGCTGCTTTTCGCATTTTCAAGGCAACACAGGAAAGCTCCAAAAATCTGTGAATTCAACCAATATCAACAGCATTTTAATACTCTCCGTTGATTCTTCTTGCCATCTAATTGCTGGTGTAGATACCAGCAAAATGATGGTCCTCAATCCTTGTTAAGAGGTAGAAAATTGTGTAGTAACACTGGACTCTACTCTGGGTGTTGAGTGATACAAGAATGCCACATGACCACACTAGATTATGCGACTGTGAAAGGTGATTTTGTTGACATTAGGGACGGGAAGCCTTTGGCTGCCATATTCTAATTCCAGCATGCACTTCACTGTTCCTGAGAAAGGAACCTTCTACCCCTGTTTGCTGGTGAGTTTGTCAACTAAGTGGCTCAACCTTGGCCTCTTTAAAATTTGTAGTATCGTTCCTTTTGCTTTGTTTAACATCCTGAGTTCACAATATCTGTTGACTTTTAAATAGGATCCTTTTGAACGTGTAAAATTTTTTATTCTTTGAAAAATTTCTTCCATCATGTAATGTTACCTAAATCATCTTTATAGGTTGCTTTTCAACTTTGTCCATGATATTCAATGGGAAAAGTTTTATTGTTCATTATATTATCGATTTCAATGAACTGAAGACAGGCAAAGTTCTCAGGAACTTTCACTAATTTTGTTATTATTCACCTCCGCTCTTAACTCTCCAATATATGCTGCATAATGTGTCAAAAAATACTGGAATTCTACTTCTGGTGGGAGGTAATAATGTGAGAAACTGTCTGTACATGTGGTTGTGGATGAGCAATAAGATTCTTTGTCATTCATTATTGGTGTTCATCTGAAGAACTGAACTCAAAAAAAAAAAAAAAAAAAAAGCATGTGCTGTATATGGTAGATGTTTCTGAAATGTTTCTATCTCTGTGCATGCTTGTACATCTTTACTGAACTGTATTAACTTTGTCTGTGTAGAAGTGCACAATTGGAGTAGTAGGGAGGTAGAAAGGAAGACAAGTGAAAATAAAGCAAGATGGTAATAATGAAGCAAAACTGAGTATATCTGGTTTGCACAATTAAAGCTATCAGCTAAATTAATTCTAGAATTTATCTTTTTACATAGTTCACAATGGTAATAAATTCTGAGAACAGATAAAAAAAAAGAAAAGAAAAGAAAAACTATACTGAACTGAACTGAACTTTATTCATGGCTGTTTCACTGACTACATATTTTCAACAGGAGTGAAATTTGAGGTTTCTCAGTAGTTGAAAACTGTAGAACATTTATTCCCCATAATCAGTGCTTGCTTAAGAAGTCTGTTGTTTTATGCTTTGCATTGAACTATCACTATCATTTTTGTACTAAATGCATCATCTGTCATACTTTTTTATGTGTGTTGTTTCTTATACTTCTCAATTTCATGTGATATAGCGTTTTGTATCCTTGTACCATGCTAATATATATATGGAATTTTTTCAAATTATTCGTGTCATAAATATTTAGTTCTTTTGTAATATTAGTCGCAAATTTAATATTTTGGTTTCTTAGATTCCTAACATATTTAAACTTTAATAAATAGGTCATTTTTACCAGAAATATATTAAAAGTATTAATATTGAAAAGATAATCGATAGTTCAATTTTGTCATAAAAAAAGATTATATGTGTCATTTAAATACTATTTGAAATGGTTGATTTAACTATTTATTGACATGTTTCTGATAAAAAGGATATAATTCATCAAAATTTAATTATGCTAAGAATTTAAAAGATTGAAAATTAAATTTAGATTAATATTACTGCTAAATATTTAGAACTAAATTCACCAATAATTCAAATTTTCTCTTTGTTATTATTATTGGTACAATTTCATGTATATATTTAATTTAAATCTTCTGAGACTTTTAAACAATGTAATATATATATATAATAATATAGTGCAATAGAAAATTCATATTGCTATTGTATATAAAGTGGACAAACTTAATTGAACAGTCAATTCATGCAAAGAGAAAAAGGGTAATATGCATGGAATCTATTGTTTGTTGTTGTTATTATTATTATATAACTACTAAACAATGAATTTGTGCTCAAGTAAGTCAAAAGCATTGGGATGCTCTACTTTCCTTTTAAGAGCTTTATTTAAGGTCAAGAAATTTAAGTAAATTCAAATGATATTATTATCCAGTGGCCATGGGATTTTTGACCTTCTGCATAGCTTTTCCCAAGCCAGCTTAGATGGTTCTTGGGATACACATAATATATTAGTCTTAGTAGCCTCTGAACTCTTTTATAGTACTAGTTTTTTGAGTGAACACAATCAGGCTAAATTCTTGACTTTTTAAGTCCCATTTTATATCTTCTTTCTGTTGTCCAAGTTCAAATAGGGCAGGTAATTTATGCACCCTTGCTTAAGTCTTCATCAAGGGGCGATTTCTTGGGTTATTTTTCCTTTCAAATCTCGAGAATAGAAAGAAAGATGAGTAAAGATGGTGTTTTCCTGTGCTGTGCTGCTCCCAGGAGAGAAAAAAGTGTTACTTAGTTTGCATTTCCATTTGAATAGATTCAACATTTCTATTGATGACAATTATTTAGATTTATAAAATGTTGAATCTGAAAACCTAAAAAAGGTGTCAACAGAATTCTCGAGCCAACAGCCTTTTAGCCTTTTAACCGGTGGTAGTAGTTCTTTTTTATGGGTTTTGCTGCCTTAAATTGTTGAGAAGCTTCAAAACTCTAAGCACGTGTGGCTCGGGAAAAAGGAAAGAAAAAAGAAGTCATCTTTATTTTATTATCTTGAAGGTCCAAACCAGAACAGACATGAAACATAGTAAAATACAATGGCATAAGTTAAAAATATGAGTATTATTGTCCTGTTTCTCCTCACTAATTGGTGCTTTGCCTGTTTGAATTTGAAAACCTTGTTTTGTTGTTCGTACTTGTACATGGTTCAATCAAACATAAACAATGTACAACCATCATTACTACCCCAAAGGGCCATCCCCCCCCCCCCCCCCAACCCCTCTCCCCGCCCCTTTTCCTCTTGGCTAAGGATATGGGGAGGATGATGGATTAGCAAATTAAATCTTCTTTAAGTTGTAGTTCTCATGCAATTGACTTGCAGAAGGGGTAATAATTTTAGTTTAGGGCGTATATTCTAATGTACTTCTTACTATACGTTATGTTTTCTAATTACTGTTTAATGGATTATTCTATGTTGCCAGAGTTTCATTGCGAAGGTCAGGACCCTTTTGCTTGCTTTTTGTTTGTTTATGGATGCTTCTTCCCACATGACCAGAGTTTTGATTTGTTACTCCTAATCATGCAGTGTAAAGATACCAAGATTTTGAGTTAGATTTGCTTTGGCAACCTTTCTTGGACACCCTTTTTTTTTTTTTTTTTTCTGCTCATTCCACTTCATGGTTTGTACTTTCCCCTCTCAGTTGTTTCTCTTCTATCAAAATGAAGTACACTAACAAAAAATGAGTCTTTGGCCTTAAATAAAAGATTCTTTCTCAGAGCAAATGAAGATCCCTCACCTCACCTCAGTGCATGGTGGTGAGAGGAAGGCTAAGGAAAGCTTCCATCCCATGCACAAGCCACACTACTCATGGAACTTATGTAACACTGCTGCATAGCCTGTTTACTTTTCCTGGGATGATTATATATTATTTCTCTGAAACTTTTACATGTGTTGTGAGTAAGAAGTCTCAAGGCGAAGGATGTGAGGAGAGGGAAAAAATACTTTCTGGAAAATGGGAACTTCTCATTATATATATATATATATAGTACACATAAGGATTCGTTGATAGAACATGATCGCCCAGCAGCTTTCTCTATAGCTACAAACCTTTATTTCCAGTGATTAGGGGAATTAATTCATTCCTGAACTTCTACTCAATTCACTGATCTTTTTGCTTCTGAAGTAGTAACAAATTAAGGGTTGTGGAGACACGATCGGATAGAGAGAATTTCTTTTGAATCTCAGACATGAGTTCTAGGTTCTCCTGGTGAAGAAGAGTAGCTTTCTTCCTTAATCTTTCATTTTCTTCAAGTATACTCATGTTCTCTATATACAGCTTCAAATTCTTCAATAGCATGTCTTTTCCTGCAGCGTCTTCTTCACTTCTCATCACTCTCCCCCTGCTGCTAACACGACACCAACAATCATAAACATATATGTAAAAGATTCAGATAATATATATATATATATCTGTATATGTATTAGCTAATCTACTCACCTTGTCAGCCTGTGAACTTGAATTCGACATCCCTTTGATTGCCTGTTTTGCATAGAAAAGTAGTATTTACGAGATGACAAGCACATTTTTATGTGAATTTCTGCTAATCTACTGATCAAAAAAAATATATGATCAGAACAAAAAAGAAAATAAGAAGAATTAATAAGATGAAGAAGAAAAAAAGAAGTGGAGCTTTGAAAAATATGGATGCAGTGGAAAACTGAGAGAATAGTTTGGATAGCAAGAGCCTATAAATAGGTGGAATTGTTATTTTCAATGTGTTGTGTACCCATGTGGTGTCCTGGCTTTGTATGTAAGTTGAAACTTAGGGGGGAGAGAGAGAGAGAGAGAGAGAGATTAGTTTCAAGCATTGTAATGATGACAAAGAGGGTCATGATTACATAGAGCAGAAACCCCAATCTACATTCATCAAGAGAAAAAAGAAAAAAAGAAAATAATAAAAGCCTAAGAAGAAGGAAAGCTCTATACATTCTTGATTTTCCATTGCTTAAAGACACTTTTAGTTTGGCAGATTTGGAAACTAATGACTGCAGGTACAACCTTTATTAGCATTATAAAAAATGTTCTTTTTTCTATATATATATATATATATATATATATTTGCTTCCAGCGCGTGTAGAGAAAGGAAATTACCCTCCCTTTTTTCTTGTTCTTTCTTTTTTTTATCCTTTGCTCCGGTGTAAATTTACAGACTGCAATATGAAATAATACATGTTTCTTCAGATACCTAGCTAGTAATTTCACTATAGCTGTAGAATAATATTTCCATACATTGTCCAAACTGTATGACCATGCAATTCTTTAACCATATCTAGAACATATCCTGTTTTTCATTAAAAAAAAAAAAAAAAAAAATGGTGAGAGTTACAATTTTTATTTTTATAACTCAGCCATCCTTTTTTGACTTATCCTTTTATAGCCAAGATCTCTTAGCTGGATTAAGGACCACTAGAGTTTCCAAGTTATAGCACAAAGCTTTACAAACATATACAATATATGCACATGAACAATAATTTTCTCAAGTTTAATAAACTTATAAATAAAATAACCTATATATAGAGTTATTGTTTATATGTATCTATAAAGTTATGCATATGTATATACAAAATTAAGTTTTACTGATACATGCGCATGAATAATAATTTTTTAAACTTTAATAAAACAACATTGTTGTTTTGTTGACTCGTGAAATTATTGACCATGTGTATTTTTAGAGTTTTGTACATATAGTTGTCGCTAAAAAACTTTCGGTTGGAATTATATTGTAAATTAATTCTATCAATTAATTCCTATCTTCCATTTGTAAAGGTTTATAATTTCTGACTCCTACATTCTCTATGTTAAGAGTATGAATCTAACCCTCCTTTATCAACTTAAGCTTTTAGAGCAAGTGACAATTTAATTCGATTCAACATGGTATCATAACAGAAAGTCTTGAATTTGAATCCTTATTGTTACACCATTTGTTGATTATTGTGCATGTATTAAGGTGATAGAGAGGGGTTAAATTTATTCTCTTAAAACACCCCTCACGTGTGGGCCGATCATAAATTTTCTTAACAAAGCCCAACACGTGCACAATAACCAACAAAGGCAAACAATAACAAGAATTCGAACACAGGATCTCCTGCTCTAATACCATGTTAAATTAAGTTAAATTATCATTTGCTCTAAAAGCTTAAGCTGACAGAGAGGGGTTAAATTTATTCTCTTAACAAAATCATGTTTGTAGGGGTGGAGTGGGTGGGGTGGGTGGGGGGAGGGGGGGAGGAATAGAGGAGAGGTAAGAATTTGAGAAGATATTTGGTTTGTCCTAGTTCTCTCTCTCTATATATATATTTCTTGCAATCAAGTGGTTCACGTTTGGATGTACCCTCTTCAATTGATGAGGGTGAGAAGAATGTTACCACTCCATCATTTGTTTTTCTGTCTAATGTTACCATTTTAGAGAGTCAGGCTTGTGGGCTACTACCTCTCCATCCGCTGGATCTATCCTCGAATTGAACGTGCTGGATTTCTTTTGATACTCGATCTGGATGCCAAAGTACCCTTACACCTTTGGTTGCATTTATTAACTTCAGTACTTGGCAATTCACCCTCATGTTCTACATACATACATATATATATATATATATATTCAACAATCGATAATGATTTGTCCAATTAACCTAGTAAGCCAAAATGGTAAATGTCGAGCATTGAGCCCTTTCAATGCATCAATTGGCGAGGTTGAAGGCGAGGAGGCAAAGGGGTATTAAAGTCAAACATTCTCTTTATCTCTTCTTTAAGGCGAATCTCAAACATTTATCAAAGGAGTTAAATGAGATCGGTTTATTTTATTATTATTATCTAAATAAGTACAAGGTGACTGGGAGCATTAAATCCCTAAAAGACATGTTGCTCCCACTGTCCTAATCACCCCTTAGAAGCAAACGTCCTTGGCTGTCTCATTCTAATGTTATCATCTTCTTTTCCAAACTCTCTCTTAGCAATACTCTACCATTTAGGGTTTTTTCACATGTATTGATTAAAATCTCTAGACTCTTTCCGATCTACCGTCTAACTTGACAGTCGAAGAGTCTACCGAAAACACCTTCTCCGCATAGACCTTTTGCAGATGTTCTTGGAGCATGGGTTGACATTTCTAAACTTGCACATTTTAAAGACTAAATCTCATTAGAAAATTTTGTCCTCATCAATATATATATATATATATATAAATCTATACACACACACTCACACACACGGAAGTCACCCTCACCAAGATGAAAGTCTTTCTTGGTTAATTAACATCTGGAAAAATAATCTCTAAAATGAATTTTGTCATGTTATATATATACATATAAAAGATGTGTGTGTGTGTGTGTGTGTGTGTTTGCCACTACGTCTATTATTATTTATGTAGCGAGTGGGGGGTGGCGTGGGGGGGAGAGGTAAACCACTGTTTAATCAGCATTATCTTGCATGGGACTATATATAGTCTAAAAGTTTTAAACCAGGAGATGCTAATCATCATAAACAAGTCCCAGAAGATGTCGTTGTAATACAGTAATGGAAGCCAACTCTAATGGCTTTCATGGACCATTTTCTACTGCTATATATAGCTTATAAATTGGTCTGGACCATTAAATTACCAAGGTGGCCTTCATAATTCCATGCTTTTTTTTCCGCTTCCTTTTCCCTTCGAACATTATATTTTGTTTGAACACAAATATGCTAGAGTCAAATATTGTGTTGAGGAGGAGGGCCTAATATCTTAAGTTTTCAATACTCAACAATTACTTTAAATTAGTCTTGAATTCTAGACGCTACAACGAATTTTATAGTATTCACGATCGACTACTTAACGACTATCCTTATTATGCTAATAAAAAATTTTAAGAATATATATTTCATATCAAATCTTTACATATTTCATACGTAAAATTAAAAATATCATATGAATTAAATAATTTTTTTTTTTTTTTAAACAAAACAACGCTTATTAATTTTCAAATAATAAAATTTCTCTTTTTTTAAAAAAAAAAGAAAAAAAAAAAAGAAATTTTTTGTCATTTAAACTATCGAATAGTTGATTTGCTCTATAAATATAAATGCACATGTGTGTGTATATACACATACCATATAAGTCTATCGGTGCGTTGATGGCCTGTTATGATTACCAAAGTAATGCATAATACTATCAATGGGCAGCACTAGACAACAAAATTCCTGCAAGAAAGTAAAAATTGTAGTCTACAAACTAAGAAATACTCATAATTGCAACCGAAGAAGACAGTGGTATTCTCTCGACAAATGTACCCAAATTTTTGTTGTATATTTTTATAAAAACATTATATATATGTATGTATATATACACACAAAACACTTCATCAAGCATATCCAATTAATTAATTAATTAATTAATTAATACTTTCTTTATTATTTAATAATAATATTTTAGAAATCATGCACGTAGAAATAACATGTATATATTAAAATTCTTTTCCTGTATTATGCACATATAAATAATTATTATATTTATTTAATACGTTTTTAATAAAATTACACTGGTTAAATCGAAATTGATCAGAGTTGTGATTAATATATATATATGATGATGATGATTATATAAGCATGCATGCAATTCAGACGTGGTACTCATTAATACAGATAAAATGTAACATTATTTTTGTAGTGTAGTGTACGCATATGTAAGCCTAATAATTCGAATTTTGAAGAGTAGCAGAAGCCCACTCAATATATATATAGATATATAGATATATATATATATATATATATATGCTTCACTTATTCCTTCTTTTACTACTGCAACTATGAGGGTCGACTAAGCCTCTCCTTCCTAAGAGTCAACAAAGGAATCAAATTCTCCCCCTCTTTGCTCTTTTCTTCCTTTTACTTAATTTCCCCGTTTTCATTTATTTCTAGTTTTTTCTTCTACTTCTATTATCATTACACACACACGTACACGGTTCACATTAACTACATCCATTGAAGGGTATAATTAAATTTTTATATAAATATATTAAAAAATTAGTTTTTTTTTTTTTTTTTTTTTAAAAAAAAAAAAAACAAATATAATTGATCATTTTAGTTTTATTTATTTTTTATTATGAGTAAATTGTTTGGTACGTGAAAAGTCATTTTAAAAGTTAATGAATAAAAAATAGATTAAATTAGTTAATTGTAAATAATTTGGAGATCAAATTAATCACTTTTGTTTTTGTTTTTTTTGCTACTAATCATATATATAACTCTCATCATCAGTAATAAGTAAGTAATATTTTTGTTTAAGGAATAAGAAAATTAAAATAAAGATAGAATATAAAATTGATTAAACTTATATTGTTTAAAAGTGGAAGTGATAAAATTTTAGAAAATATCAATAAAAAAAAAAAAATCTATTAGTATTTTTTTCCACACAACACACACACACTTATATATATATATATAACGAACCCTAACCTTTTACATTAGTACCTCCCCCTCCCCCCCCCGGTCCAAACCAGAAAAAAAGAAAAACGAAAACCTTAAGATTATGTGGTAAATGATCTTGAATTTGTGTCCGGCCCTAATTTTAATTCATGAAACTCATTGCATTAACAGAAGCCATATGGGTCCGACCCAAGGTTCCAATTCATTTCAATTCCTACCCAAACACACACACTCTGACATTAAAATAAAAAAAAAAAAATTATTGAGACATACGTATTTAATAAATTAAAAAAAAAAAATGTTTTAAAAAATTTTATTTTATTCATGTATAACATATGCATTAAAGCTAAAAATCTTGGTGTGTAAAAATAATATGTGATTAAAAACGAAATTGACAATATAAAATGAATCACAATTAGACTTGTCACTATATCACACTAAGACAAGTATACCTATCACATGTAGTATTAAGAATGTGGTAGCAATCAAGATTTTAAATTTGTAAAATCGTTAATCCCCA
>JAXGGT010000131.1:5163961-5197147 GCA_035583425.1 Marsdenia floribunda | reverse complement strand
TTAATTCGTAATATTTTATGTCTTTAAATATTTATTACGGATTATATTTATCTGAGTCAAATTCAAGTCTATAGTTTAACCCAAATATTAATTCGTAAATATCTTTTATATATTTTAAAATACGAATCGTATTTATATGTGAGTCTAATCTAACTCACATACTGATTCGTAAAATTTCTTTTAAAAATTTGAACAAATCACATTTATCTTCGAATCAATTCAAAATTTGGTTTGCAATCCACGATTCATGTCTTTGTTGAGTCAAATTCAAACTCTTAATTTGATTCAAATACTGATTCGTAAAATATTTTTTAAATTTATCAGCGAGTCTGATTTGACTCAAATTTGATTCGTAATATATATATATATATTTATCTATGAATCGTATTTATCTTCGAATCAAATTTATCTATATAATTTGATTCAAAATTGATTCATATATATATATATATATATATTTATATCGTATTTTATAAGAGTCGAATTTAATTAAATAATTTGATTCAAATAAATCGAGATATATAAATGAAAATTGGTACTTGTCCACGTGATAACTCTTGACTGTCCGTGCACAAAGTCCCAAAGGGGCAATTTGTAGATAGTAAAATGTTGTAATTATAAAAATAGTAATTTTGTGGTAACAAAAGTTCCACCCAATTAACTTTTACTTCTATTTACTAATTACCTTTTTACTTTACTTTAATTACCATTTACTTATTACTAATTACTAATTACCTTTTAAATTTATTGTGACGAATCACAGGTTGACACGTGGTAAGGTGATGTGGCTCCATTCCCTCTATAAATAGAAGGCCAAGGAAGAGCTTCAAGAAGAGGGGATACACAACAATTTAAGTCTTGAGATAGAGAAGCTCTGTCACATCGGATTCTTCTCCTTCCAAGTCCATATCCATTCCGAGATTAAGTCCAAAGACCCTTGGATTCATATCAAATCCATTTCGAGATCAAGTCCAAAGACCCTCGGAGATATCAAATCCATCTTCAAGAACAAGCCCAAATGGCCATTAAGATATTAAATCAAAGATCGAGATTAAACCCAAACGGCCTCGAATCCATTGACAGGAAGAATCAGCGGATCAAATAGGAGACTGTAACCCATATAAATTCAAATTAATGAAATATATTTTACATTGATTTCATTTGCATTATTTTAATTTTAATTTTGCAGACGAGAAATCACTGTCCACAATACTATAGCTACTATTTTATTAATTTGTATCCAATTTAATATTTACTAAATAATTATTATAATTGTTATATTTTTATTCTTATATAATATATAATTGAAAATATTACATGTATATATCGGGGGCAACGACAGTAGAGATCGAAGGTTAATATTATCTCATCTCCATCTTCAATTTTTCTTTTGAAAAATCACTATCTCCATACCTGAATCCGATCAAAGTAGGATTCCTAGTCAAAAACAAGTTGAGAGGCATGTTCCCTATCGAATATGATTTTAATTGTCATTCCTAATTGGAATTGGAATTGAGACTTAGTTCATCATTTGACAAATAGTTCTTTTTTTTTAACAATTAAATTTTTATTTGGGCAAACTATCTGGACAACACCTAAACTATTCGGAAATCCAGCTCTTGCACTTAAACTTTTTTTCGTCCAACTTTTGCACTCCAACTTTTTAAAAGTGTCAAATTTAGCATTCCGTCCAAATATTCCATTAAATGTTATATTTCTGTTAGTCATGTGACTTGCACATGATTTTTTTTGGGATATTTTAGTAATTTACATATTTTTAAAATTTTCAAAGGGACTTAATTTTAAGAATTAAAAAATTATGGGCACTATTAAAAAAACTTAAAAATTAAAGTTGTTTCTTTTTATTTCTCTTTCTCTTTTTTCCTACCCTAGCGCCGCTGCCGCCACCATCCCTCTTCCTCCTCCTTCTTCTTCTTCTTCCAAACACAAGCACAAAACTGCCATTATTGCAGTCAAAAGCTTGCCTTGGACAAACAACCAATATTGTACAAAGTCCAACCAAGAGATTCAGGCTATTAAAGCCCTCACGAATTGCTCACATGTACCATTCATCTTCTGCACTCCTCCCCGACAGCAAAATTCTCGTTGCCGGCAGCAAACCCAATCAATTCTACAATTTTACTTCTGAGATATCCTCTTCCACAGAAAAGTCATTCAAAATCGGCCCTATGTGGAACAACAATTGGAAAATCATCTTCATGCTTTACGTGACTGTCATATAATATTGCTTCTGAAATCTGCGGGCAGCAACTTCTATACCCCCTCCTCTACTAGCTGATTTCTTTTAACAATCCTAGCCTTCCAGATTGGATAGACTGGGAACATCACATATTTAATTGCAAAAGTAGACTGTGATCCCTTGTTGGATGCAAATTTTTTGTGCTCTATTTGGTTATGGAGAAATACTCTCCTCTGAACCTGAATTTGGGAGACCCTCCTTTTGGTAAAGGGTAGGGGGGCCTCTTTGCCAATGTGGCAGAGGTTCCCATTCTGAACCCATACGATGTTTAATTTAATGGGTCTTTTGCCCTTCGCTGTGCCAATGAAAAAAATGAAAATGAAAATAAAGCCCTACCTCTACGGAGTAGGGATCCTGGGAGTGGGATTTTGGTAGATGAACTGCGATGACGATGACCGTATAGTATACCTCAACCCACCATTTTGGTAGAGAGAAGAATATTGGCAAAACAAGCATGTTTTCTGGGTTAGTGGAACGACGAAAGAAGAAGAAGAAGAAGAGGAGGAGAAGGGATGGTGGCGGTGGTAGTGCTGGGGGCGGCGACGGTGCTGGGGTGGAAAAAAATGAGGAAAGAGAAAGAGAAAGCTAAATTTTAAGTTTTTTTTTTTCCTAATAATGCCCATAATTTTTTAATTCTTAAAATTAAGTCCTTTGAAAATTTTTAAAATATTTAAATTACTAAAATATCTCTAAAAAGTCATGTGCAAGTCACATGACTAACAGAAATATCACATTTAACGGAATATTTGGACGGAATGCTAAATTTGGCACTTTTAAAAAGTTGGAATGCAAAAGTTGGACGAAAAAAAGTTTATGTGCAAAAGCTAGATTTTTGAATAGTTTAAGTGTTATCCAGATAGTTTGCCCTCTCTAAAATTTGTACTTTTATTTATTTATTTATTTATTTTTGTAATTTTCCATTCAAATTCCTCCACTTGACTTGAGGCTCTTACTTCAGTTCTTCTGAAAATCCTGAGAATGTTTCATCATCCTCTCTTTCTTGACTAGCATTGGTGCTAAAAAGTAGAAACCAAAAATAAAAAAATTAGCCAGTAATATTATTTAAAAGTAATTACCCACAATTTAATTTAATTTTTATTATCAACATCATATAAAAACGAATATTTATGAGTATAATGTGAATTGAATTAAAATTATTTCAAAATAGTAATATTTATATATATAAATATAATTAGTTACAATATAAAGTGAAAGAAACAGAAGAGGTGAGTGGAAAAATAGTTGAGAGGATCCGACCCGTATTTTTTGTGAATACTAAGATGTTAGGTCCAGGCCGCGACGTATTCCCGTGTGCCCCATACCACTCCCTATTCAACAAAAACCATGGGCCATAATCTTCATCACTCGCCACTTTTATATTTCTCCAGTACTCTTTTTATATGTACGTTATATGTATAATTATTTTCATGTTTTAATGATGTAATATTGTGATTATATAAAATTTATTTGTTACGTTTTCTTTTCATAGAAATAATAAAATAATGTAAATATATTACGAAAATTCAAATTAAGTAATAATAAAATTAGTTGTTAAACTTTACGGCGTACATGAATTGGTAAAATACTCTCTTTAGTTTAAGTGAAATTGTGAGATCGAAGTTATACTCACGTATGCATCCGTTTAAAAAACTTGAAGTTAGAGTTTACTTTCCATAAAAAATTTACCCAGTTTGAGTGTAAATTAATCTGAAAATGTAATCAATATTGTGGACAAAAGTTCGAGAATCCTACCTAAAGAAACTCCACGTCCTTTGAGAATGTTCTGGAAGACCCCAGGAAAGCGAAGATGATCTTAGTTGAGTATGAGTTTCATTTTACCGATTCTCGTCGAACTAGGTGTGCGCGTGGCTTGTGAGGATTATAAAGATAAATTTACCCATCGAATTTCACACGTCAGAAAGCTCTCTGTCTTTCCACAGCTGACAGCACCCACGGTTTTTTAGTTTTGGTACCCAATAAATAATACGCCTAAAAGGACATTTATCTCCCTGTCGATTTTTCTTTTCGCCCCTTGCTTCCTCGAAGGAGTTTCATGTCTTTTCCATCTTTCACCTAGCTGAATAATCCTTTGTCTATTTCCTTCCCTTTTCGTCGACAAAGTGTGCGTGTTAAGCAAGTCGGCTACTTGCTATATTTTGCAATACTCCTAATATACCCTTGTCATTACCGATTAAAACTTATGCTATTTTTTTGTCTCAAAAAAATAATTAATTATTAATATTTATTTATTTTGAGAGGAACTATCTGCAAACTTCTATATAAATTTAGTCTTTTTTTTTTTTCTTTTGATAAGTTATATAAATTTAGTCAAGATGCTAAAAAATTAGTTTTATTTGGAAAAAGGAAAGTGACAGAATCAAGTAGGACTCGGTTTGATGGCAGTTTCGTCAATTCAGAAAATACACCGTCATTATTTAGACTTTTTGAAGCCCGTGAAAGGGTTATTTATCCCTTCCCAATACAGAATCCTTAATCATATAACCTTCTGATTTTCTTCCTCCGCCATCTCCTAATAATCTCGTGATTTTCAAGAAAACGACTAAAAATCTTTCTGCCGAATCTCTTGCTTCTAATCAATAGATCGATCGACCGTGAGAAGGGAAAAAATATGAGTTCCGAAGGCAATCAGATGAACGGCGGTACCAGCTTTCAACAATCGGAGCCGGCTTTGTGCGTTAACGGGTGCGGGTTTTTCGGGTCGGCAGCGACGATGAACCTCTGCTCTAAGTGCTTCGGGGACTTCCGGATGAAGGAAGAACAAAAAGAAACAGCAAAGAAGGCGTTCAAGAAGTTCGTGAGCAAGAATCAAGATGAAGAAGCCAACGCCCACGCTCACGCTACTGCGTCCGTAGAATCCTCTAGCGGTTTAGCGGTAGCAAAACCCTCGTCGCCGTCGTCGTCCGCTGCCGAACCGCCGGTTGAGAGTGGAGCAGGTGTCGTGTCTGAGGTTAATAACGCCGCCGGTGCTAATAAACAAACTCCAAATCGTTGTTTCTGTTGTAAAAAGAAAGTAGGGGTGATGGGATTCACGTGCAGATGTGGTTCGACTTTCTGTGGGGTTCATCGGTACCCAGAAAAGCACGATTGCAACTTTGATTTCAAGAGTCAAGGGCGTGATGCCATAGCCAAGGCTAACCCTGTAGTGAAAGCCGATAAAGTTGGCAGGATATGAATCGGGTCGAGAAGAACACGTCCGTCGATACTCGGGCGGGCTTCTTTCTTTTCCTTTATTTTTTTTTTTTCTTGGAAAAAGAAATGCTTTTTTTTTTTTTTTTCCTTCTCTTTCTTATTAATATTAGACCCTTTTTTCTTTATATAATTTTTTTTTTTTTTTAAAAAAAAAACTGTTATTATTAGTAGCTTGTTGGGTGGGTTTGCGGTGGTGGGTAAGAGAGTAATGGTTGATGATAACGTGAACGGCAGGGGGACAGGTTGGTTCAATAATAATGCGTTCTACGCTATTACTATTCGATGAATTTGGTGAATTATGCTTTAATATTGTGAATTCTTTTAGTGCATTTTATTATTAATTATTTTTATAAAAAATAAAAAGCAAGAAATATTTTAATTTTTAATATATAAATGAAATAATTGTTCTTTTGACAAATTAAAATTTTAAAAAAAAAAAAAAAGAAGAAGAAAAAGAAAAAAGACACAACTGGAAGAACCAGTTAAAGGAATTGAGGCAGTAACAATTTAAGTCCCACATTCCAAGAATCTCGTTTCTGGATGCAAAGATTCAAGCTTCTTTGGCAGATTGTTACAACAATAACACTAATTTTTGCGTCAAAATTAATTATTTTATATTATCTTTAATTTAATTAACAGGATATTAACGATAAATTTAACATTATTATTATTATTATTCTATAAAAAGTTAAATTGAATCAAACGATAGCTCATTACATAATAAATTCAGGCTATTATTTATTCTCTCCATTAAGATGTGTGATGAAAGCAAATTTACTTATTTTTAATAAATTATTAAATTTTTAATTGACTTAATAATCATTTTTATATTTATTTATGTAACTTTTTTTGAATTTATTTTAATTCTTGTATAAATTGTACCAGAAAAGTAGAAAATATTAGTATATGTAACTTAATTTTTAAAGCACTTATATAAATATATATATTATGAAAAAATGTCTATAGATTATAATAGAAAATAAAGAAGGAAAACTATTCAATAAAAAGAATAATAATAAATGTTAACGTAACAAATTTAATGTAAAATTTTAATTCGATTTTTAAGAAGTGATAAATCAAAGTTTTATATTTTAAAATAGAGAAGCATAATAAAAAAAATTATAGTAAAAACCAAACCAGACCAGTTAGACAAGCCGTGTTCTTCCTTTTTATCTTTTGGGTCGTCTCCAAAGCAAAAAGACCCTTTAGATCGTGTTCTAAAATACTCCGTCTAATTGTTTTGTCAATCGCTCCCTTGAGACTAGTATTTTGATCCATTTATTTTCACTTTTAACTTTTCTTCTCGTTTAATAATATTGTTTGTTTTGATATATTTCATATGCACCTCACGAGTTTAAAATATGTATAGAACTTCAGGCTTTTGCTTAATAACTGATCAGAAATCTCTTAGATAAGTAATGTGAAAATCCAATTCACTACATGTACCAATATTTCAATGAAAAATTCGACGTATTAACTACGGGATGGGATGTAGCGTGGTGGTTGCTTACCTTATCTATTAATCATAAAGTTGGGAATTGAAACCTTATGAGAATAGAACACATTTTGTGGCTAACCATTTATCTCTTATTTACCTTCAGCGGGAGAACACTAGTCACATTTAAAACGGCAAATTGGCATAAATAGTCTCCAAACTATGGCCTTTTGGTGACATTGGTCCCTGAACTATTTTTTGGGTGACATTGGTCCCCGAACTATAAGTAATTGTGTGACATTGGTCCCTGGGGTTAGATTTTCTGTCAAACTACTGTTAATCTTCAAAAAAAAAAAAAAAAAAAACATTATACATACATATACGGTGAAGAACACACCTAATTAATCGCATATAGAACACACCTTCCCGCAAATTAATTAGGTGTATTCTTCACCGTATATGTATGTATAATGTTTTTGTTTTTATTTTTATTTTTTTTTTGGTATGATGAACAGTGAAATGACGAAAATGCCCTTGGACAATTTTTTTTTTTTTGAAGATTAATGGTAGTTTGACAGAAAATCTAACTCCAAGGACCAATGTCACACAATTAATTATAGTTCGGGTACCAATGTCACAAAAAAAATAGTTCGGGGACCAATGTCACCAAAAGGTCATAGTTTGGGGACTATTTACGCCAATTTGCCCATTTAAAACCAAATTAAATTATTTTTTATTTAAATAAATAAATAATATATATATATATATATATATATATATATATATTAATTAAGTTTCTACATTTTATTTATTATTTACACAATTAAGTTTTTATATTTTATTTTAATTTTTTAATATTTAAATGAATAATCCTTAAATTATTTTCTTATAAACGAATTAATTCTCAAAATTACAAGGATCCATTTATTAAAAAAAAAAAAAATTGAGGATCAATTCATTGATAATTAAAAATAAAATTTAGAGATCCGATTATTTAAAATGGAAAAAAAAAAAAAAACTAAGTTTATTTAAATAAAAATAATTTAAAGACTAAATATTCAATTTTATTATTTTAATTTCTCGTACAATTGAAAATATTTTTTAATTTAGAAATATTATTATTATTATTAAATAAAAACTAATCCAAATACAATCGTTACTATAATAATAATAAAAAAAATAATAAGATAAGAAGGGATTACTCCAATAGTAGCAACTATTATTTATAGCTGTGGCAGGTCATGAATTTGAGTCACATAAAAAAAATTCAAAATTTTAAAAATAAAATAAAATTAAAGGAAATAAATTTCATTATTAACTGTCATCCTTATTTCTTTATAAAATACATTACATGTTCACATTATTTTGCATTTAATGTTCTTTTCAATTTAGGCACTCAAAAAAAAAAAAAAAAACAAAAACAAAAACAAAAACAAAAACGAAACAAAAAAGTTAAAAAAGAGTAGGTTTTTTTTTTTTAATCTATTGTTAATCTAAATTCACTCTTTAATCTCAATTTAGTGAAATCTATTTTTGGATTGGTGCTTTTTTTTTTTTTTAATTTTTTATTCAAACTAAAAAATATGGTGCACTTGTTTAGACACAACTTAGTATAACACTGTTTATGTCTGTCCACTTGACAAAAAAATAAAAAGATAAAAAATGGAGAGAAGATGAAAGTGACTTTGTGTGTATTTTCTCGAAGAGAGAATAAAGAGAAGATGAGAGTGAACATTTTTTTTTTCACGAAATACAACCACATGTCCTTTTCTCTTTCTTCTCTCATATCTTATTTTTCTCTCTTTAATACTCTTCTCCCTTTTATTTATTTATTTATTCTATTATAAAATTAATGGTCAACCAATAATATTGCATGAAGTAGGCCTGTCAATGAGTCTAATCGGGTCCAGAACCACTAGTTCCGTAACCAGATCTAAGAAAATATTTTTGGACCTGTACCCTAGCTGATACTCGCCGAGTCCAAAAAATTTATACTCATACCCGAATCTATCGAGTCTCGGGTCCGAACCGGGTATACCTTACCCAAAATTTTATTTTATTTTTTAAATAATAAGGCAAACTATCCCAACAACACCTGAACTTTCTCTAAATCCAGGTTTAGCACCTGAACTTTTTTTCGTTCAGCTTTGACACTCAAACTTTTTTTTTGTTCAAATCTAGCACTTTTGTCAGTAAGTGCCGTTAATATACCGTTAGTATGACTTTTTTAAGGGTATTTTTGTAAATTTTGACTATTAAATTTTAAATAGGATTTAATCATAATAACTATAAAGTTTTAGGGATTATTATGCAATTTATTTTAGGATTTTCATTTATTCTTCATGTTTTCTTACAGCCGCCGCCAATGTTCACCAACACCACCCCCCGCCGCCGCCGTCGTTCACTCCCACTCCACTGCTGTTGCTCTTTACTGCTAGAGTAGTTGGAACCAAAAACTCCTTGCTTTCTTAACTCTTCAAATGGCTGAAACAAAAACCCAAACAATGCCTTCCCAGAAATTTACCACCATTCATAATATATATACCACCATTCATAATTAAATGAGTCAACAAATTTACTGATGTTAAACAATGGAAAAAAAAATGGAGTGGAAGAAAGTTGAAGGAACCAATCTATTATCTTCAACTTCAGTCATCTCACAAGGACAGATTCTTCCACCTCCTTTGAGGAAATTTGAGTAACAATGTACAGAAACCTTTAGGTATCTCCTGAATTGCTTGTCATCCAAATCAACATAGATCAACCCGTAGGCTGAATCATATGCATCCAACAACTCAAAACCATCGATGAGTGTCCAGAGAACGTAACCTCTAGCGTTCGAAACCAAAACTATGGCTTCACACACGAAAATGATCTTGAACCCAACAAGCCGCAGCAACCCCAACAAGCAAACACCACATATTTTTGAACCCATATAAACACGCACACAATTTTGGGTACCTGATTTGCCAACAATTTGGGCGGCGTCGGGGGGGGGGGTGAGCAGCGGCGGTGACCGGGGATGAGTAGCGGTGGCAGCGGTGGGGGGAGTGGTGAACAGCGGTGACGCAGCGGAGGTAGTTGAGCAGTAGACGACAAGAACATAAAGAAGAAAAAGAAGAAAAAAAAAACCCTAAAATAAATTGCATAATAGTTCCTAAAATTTTATAGCTATTATAATTAAATCCTATTAAAAATTTAAAAGTCAACATTTACAAAAATACCCTTAAAAAGTCAAACTAACGGAATGTTAACGGGGATTATTGACGGAAGGATAATATCTGTACGAAAAAAAAAAGTTAGAGTGTCAAAGTTGAACGAAAAAAAGTTCAGGTGCTAAACCTGAATTTAGATAAAGTTCAGGTGTTGTTGGGATAATTTGCCCAATAATTTAATTATTTTAAATTGAATATTTAGATTTAAATAACTTATAATATAATTTATATTATTATAATAAGTTATAATATTTAAAATATAATTTAATTATATTAACAATTGATAATTTATACAAATTAAATTATAAATTAAAATATAATGTTTTAAAAATTATTAAAATTATGAAAAAGAATATAAAGTTAAAGTTGAAAAAATAATATAAAATAAATAATGAAAAATATATAAAAATTCAATATATTCTTATTAATTTAATAAAAAAAAAAATCTCTTTCAAAAACTTTAACACCATAATTAATATAATATATTAAATTTTATATATTTAATTTTAAAAATTATCAGGTATGTATTGGGTACAGTATTTATAGTTTTGTATCCGAACACAATTAATATTTAATTTTTTGGTACGGTAGGGTTCAGGTATGGATATGGAAAAGCAAGACCTGTACCTCCGAGTAAGATCCGGGTATTTTGGATTCAACATAAAAACGAATATCATTTTGTATACAATGGATCTGAACAATTTTAAGAATGGTCAACATTCTGTAACAAAATTACAAATGATATAATTTTAATACAATAATTATTATAGATGATATAAAAAAAATTATAAATAATATAATAATTTTAATACAAGATATATATTGACAATTAAGTTAATTTTTTTATATAAATAATTATATATATAATATAATATATAATATAAATAACATATAGATATATAAAGTTAAGAATATATTACTATGTATAATTGTATATTACATTTATATATAGATATAGATATATTATAATAATATACATATAATATTTATATATAGATATAGATATAATATAATATAGGAAAATTTACCAATTTAATTCTGTAACTATTTTCGTTTCTCTGACAATGTCATATAATTTTTTTTTTTTTAACTTTAATTAGTCCGTGACAATTTTTTTTTTTTTTTTTCGCAATACACTCAAATCAACTTAAAAAAAAAATAGTAAACTTAAAAAAAACTCCAATATAAAAACACCCTCAAAGTTTTTTTTTTTATTTTTTTTATGAGATATTCTTCTTTAATTAAATGAAAGGCTTATGAAATTAATAATTGCATGTATTTTAATTATACCAAAAGAATATTGTAAATTAATATATATGAATTAATATTTATATTTTATAATATATTTTTATATATTTACAATATGAGATTTGAGGGGGGGGGGGGGGGGGGGGGCGGGGTTGTTATGATGGGTAGCGGTGGATAAGTGATTCACTTCCCAACCTCCTTTCCAAAGCTGCGTAGAACCTTGGAAAGCAATTATAATAGCAAAGGTTGATGAAAAGTCTCCATTGATGGCTACTCTTTTCAAATGCTTCTCAAACCTATCTTCAACTGGAAGAAAAAAAAAAAAAAAAGAGGAATTATTGTCAAAAGACTGTAACCTTTGGGACCTCTTGACTAGGAAGAATTTTGTCAATTGGTCACCATAAAAAAATTATATTTTTGTAAATTATAATTGTTTGATACAAGTGATAAGTGATTTGTGATTTGTGATTTGTGATTTGTGATTTGTGATTTGTGAATATTATATAAATTTTTTAATTTAATTCTTATGATAAACTAAGAATTTGAGCAAGCAATAAAATTCTCCAAGTAATGGACTTCGAACGAAGGTGAACGACTTCGCCAATAAAGTACTCTGACCTCGATTAATGTACTCCGTAAATGGATTTTGCTAGATATACTTTTGATGTCAGTTGATATACTCCAAAGATGGACTTCGCTGAAGGAGTACTTTTGATGTCACCTGATATACTCCAAAGATGGACTTCGTTGAAGGAGTACTTTGACCTTGATTGATGTACTCAGAAGATGCACATTGCTGGAGGAGTACTTCGACCTCACATGATGTACTCTAAAGATGGATTTCAACACAAACAAAGAGGGGTCCACCTGAGGAGATAAATAATGAGAAAATAAACCTACTTTAATAAAACAAATGACATCCATCGGTGATTAATAAGTGGAAGTCATGCAACAGTTGATATAGAATATAAAGACAGCGCACATATTAAAAAAGCGACAAATCTCAACTAATATCTACTGTCTCTTATATAAGCACTATAAGAGGTAAAAGAAAAGGGGGTTCTAGGTAGTCTTTGCATGCAAAACACACTCAAAAAAACCCTATACTTCTTATTATAAATGTCTCCTTGATTCACTTTTTTTTTTTTTTTGATAATTGGGATAGTTATAAGATAAGAAGACAAAAAATAGTAGGTTACAGTAGTGAATGGAGTCATGTTCCCCCTCGATCACACCAGACATAAGGTGGTAAAAGGGAGGGGTCAACAGCTCCACAAAAATCAGCAAATTTAGCCCATTGAGCCAAGTTATGGGCACACCTATTACATTCCTAGAAACAAAAACTAAAATCCAAAAATATTTTTGGAACAAAAGAGATCGACTAGAAACTCCTTGATTCACTCCTATTTTCTTGATTATATACTAACTTAATCATCGGAGATATTCCCTCTCCGAACTTCTTGTAGTTTCGAAGGTTTGACGACCAACTTCTTATATGTTTATTGGGATTATCATTAACCTTGGTGTAAATTTCAATATTTTATTATATTTGAATATTTTCTTACTCCCTAATTTGTTACAAGATCAGAATTAATTAATTTTTTAAATAAAAATTTAGACTTTGTAAATTGAATTTAAATTATTCATAGAAATGGCTTTTAATATGAAAATCTTAAAATATCTCCAAGATTTTACCTCAAATAAGTATAAGTAAAGTCCTTGACTTAATACAAGTGACTAAACGTCTTGTAAATGTTACACAAAATTATTAATTTAATACTCAATGTGAATATCATGGAAGAATTATTGTATTATTGAGGTCGACTAATTTCTTATTGCACATGGGAGGGGAAGTCAGTGTCTTATACCCTTCCATAAAATAATAATAATAAAAAAATAAAATTATTGGGTCCTCCGCGAAGTACAAAGCGCAACGCCCACCATTCAGAAAATAAAAGCATACAAATTCACACGTTAAATCACACACATTTATATGTTTACACCAAAATATTGTCTGAGCCTATCAAAAAGAAAAATATAAAGAATATGGTGGTAGTTTAGTAGTGTAAATCTCTTTATTTAAATTTCTCTATTTGGCTTGTTAAGTGAAGGTTTTGAGTTTAAATTTTACTAGGATTGGCCTTGTGTCAAATATCAGCCCCATAAATTTTACTAGGAGCATGTGACATATCTCAAACTCATAATATTTCAGATAATAAGCAAGAATGCTACCCATTAAACTAATCATTCTTGACGATCAATTCTAAATTAATTGATAAGAATATTATGAATTACCAAAAAAGAAAAAAAAAAAAAATTATACACTCTCCTTAATAAAAAGAAAATTTATTTAAATCATTAGTACAATCAAGTTGTAATTCAAATAGAAAAATATCAAATCATTCTATAATTATATTTGGGAAAATTAGTTGTTTTACTCTCCATATTATTATCGTTCGGACAAATAAGCCTTTGTTTTTTAATTTTTTTTTAAAGCAACTAGATCTCCATTTTATTTTTAATTAGATAAAGGGTTCTTCCAATAAAATTTTAATAATTTTTAACCACAAAAATTAGCACATGCTTGGCACGTGAATTTCTATGGCAAAAAATTATTAAAATTTTGTTGAAAGGATCTGTTTGTCTAATTGAAAATAAAATAGGAATTCGATCGTCCAAACGATAATAATATGAGACTAAAGCGACTAATTTTCCTAACATTCAATCTTAAATCTTGTTATGAATTGATTACAAAATTTTTTTACTCTAATATGCCATATTACTGATAAACATATATATGCTTATTAAAAAAAAATAATAAATAAATAAAAGAAGAGATAGTGTTTTTAATTATAGAAAAAATTATTATATCACATATTATGTTTGTCTTCATTACATTAATAGGAAATTATCGGAGAAGTTTATAAAGACAGGGGAAAATGATGAGATGAGGAAAAGCCCATAAAACCGGGTTGGGAAACGATTTTGTCAAATGGTTCTCTTCGTCTTATCAACTTCATTCAAATCTTTTATCACATGACAAAAAACCAATGAACTATTTTTTATGCCAGAACCCACGTTGTATGTTGTCCTTAGTGTTTCGACTTCAAAGCTTCCAAATACATTGCATTGAAACCAAATTTGAACCATTCTTGTTACATGTTGTCCTTTCCCTTTTTCTTTTTTCTTCTTCTTCTTCCTCCTCCTCCTCCTCTTCCTTGGGTCTTGGTTGGTAGGCATGGAGTCGTGGTCCTGTCTCTAGAGAACCCACCACATATAAAAACATCAAGAAGAAGAACATATAAAGTCGTATTAATAATTTGTTAGTTTAAGTGATAAAAATATTTTTTAAATTTATAAATAATGAATCTGATCTGATTTGACTTCGAATTAGAAAATTTAAGAGAAGAAAAAGATAGAGCATTAGGGGGTACGAAGAAAGTGTAAATACATGGGCCAAAAGAGAATCAATTGCACAACCCTTTATTTATGTTAGGGGACCTCTTGAAACTTTACTTCCATGGATATTTTTCCTATTTCCATACTAGAAGAAAAAAAAAGAAGACTAAAATTATCAAGGGATTGATGGCATTCTTTCTCCTTTTTTTTTTTTTTTTTTTTTTGATGGGTGATGGCATTCTTTCTCCTACTATGTTGTCTACATGGGTTTCAAATTTCAATCAATCATCATTACACACACACAAAAAAAAAAAAAAACAGCTCAGCAACTGTTTGATTAAAGTCCTCAAAGGAAAATCTCTTGAAAATTATTGTACTTACCAGCTCTCCCTCTTTCGATTTCTCTTTCTGGGGGCCTTAAATGGGAAAAAAGGAGGGGACACAGACTTTAAAAAGTCCTCGATTTAGGCCAAATTTAAATGGTTTTGAGAGGTTAAAAAAAAAAAAAGTTAAAAAGGTTTTAGAGTCTGCAAAGCAAAAGTCTCAAAAACATACCTAAAAAAAAAAAAAAATTTCACAGTTGATTTCAACTTGGATTGGCTCTAATGGGTTTAACTTTACGCCTTTTTATTTATTTTTATTGGCTTGCTTTCTGCTTTTCATATATGAAAAAAAGCACCCTTTGGTTTGGTTCGGTTCCCGCTCTTACCATACCATACCGTACCATTCACCTTTTCGTATCATTTTGTTTTCGCATTTTCAAATTACTAATTCAATTCCAATAATAGCAACCAAAGTATTCCACATTTCTCCCCAAAGGTTGGGCTAGCGTAAAAAAAGACATTCCGAAATTTTGGTTTAATTCTAAGACTCGTATAAAAGTTAATGTGAGACTTTTTTCGAACTAACAAAAGAAAAAAAAAAATGAAAATATACATCAAACTATATATTTCTATTACAAACTTAATTCGAGAAGTATTGGTGGTGGCCGAAGAGTCTTATTGTAATTTTAAAACATAATAAAATAAGTGTGATATGTATAATTAATAAAATTACAAAATTTGGATAATTAGTACATATTAAGTTGACCGACATGTTATGAAAGATAGATTTGAGGTTTATTATGAGTGGTCTTAATTTCGTGACTGAATATCGGAAGAAAACAAATCCAAATTACGATTAGTGTTAGTTAAGATTAGTGTTGTAATCCAACTAACTAATCGCGGTTAATGAAGTCGCACGTCAAGGGCATTTTAGGTAAAGCGACAAAAAACAAACAAAGAAAAAGGAAAATTAAAGTGCAAACCAAGTAAAGAGTAGAAGAAAAAATCCATGACCCACTACCTCACCACACAACCCCCACGACCACCGCCAGACCCCACATCACTTTCTCAATCTTCACCGAGTTTTACTCCCTCCGTCTCACACTCACTCTCAAAAATCGTTCTTTTTACTTCCTTCCTTCATTCTGAATTTGATGAAGAAAAAGCTGAAAAACCTATCAGCTAATGTTTTAGAAGAGAAGATAATTCAACGGGAATGTCGAGCTATAGTTTCAGAAATGGAGGAGCTAATAGTAGTTTTAATTCCAAAAGCAGTAATGGAAACGTTACAAAGGTGGCAGATAGGCAGCTGTCTTCAGTCAACTCGAATTTGAAGTCGACGTCGCCGTCGACCTCGTCTTCTTCTTCTTATTCCTCCAAGTCGAAGCCAAGTTTGAGGCGGAACAGCACTGGTTCTGTTGGTAGCTCCGCGGCTGCTGCTAAGAATGACTCCGGAGGTAAGTTAGTTTTTAGTTGACTTGGAACTTTAGAATTAAGAGGAGGCTTTATATTTTTTTTTACTTATTTATTTGTTTTTTTTTTTTTTTTTTAAAACGTTTTTGTAGTTTTCTTTGCGACTATAATTGATCTGATTTAACTGTTAGTGACGTGTGCATTCATTTGCATTACAATTATATTCTTAAGATTAAGGAAAATATGGCAGTAGCGAATAGCATGTTAAATCCATTGCTAGATTTATTCTGTTCTGAATAATTGAAGGAAGAGTATGGCTTTCTGTCAGGTGTAAATGGAACTATCTGATAATTAGTTGGTGTTATTAATGTAACTACTGAAAGAAAGTTTGAAAAAATTGAATTTAGTATTAGGTTTACGATGCGTTGCATGACTTAAATCTCCGCTGACAATAATCATGGAGGAATTTATCAATTTCATAAAATTATGATACTCCATTAGTTTGATGACTCTAATTTCTCATGTTTTCTATCAGTATTTAAACTATTAAAAATGTGTGGATAATCACACACTTAAGGACCGCATTTTCAACCATTTATAACTGGACCTTTCCTTGACAGTAATTCTACTGCAACATCAAGTGTGATAAACTAAAAAATAGTTAGCTCCATTCTATTCTGCTAAAAGCTAATGATTTAATTCAATCCTGATAAATCATGGAAAGATAGTAAGTTTTAAGAGTAGACTGCTTATAAGTTGCTTTTTGGGACAATGCCATACACAGTTCGAGGACGAGTCCGTGTTGCTGTAAGGTTAAGACCACGAAATGCAGAGGAAATTGTGGCTGATGCTGATTTGCCTGATTGTGTGGAGTTACAACCAGAGGTAGTTTGCCTATTTATTCTCATTTGAGCGAGATGATTGAACATCATTTGAAGTGTATTCTTGAAGATTGTGTTGACAAGTTAACTGGTTAACTCGACTGATGATCTTTCATTATATTATGCTGGTCCCTTGTACTATTGCAGCTCAAAAGATTGAAACTTCGGAGAAACAACTGGGATACAGACACATATGAGTTTGATGAAGTGCTTACAGAATTTGCTTCTCAAAAGCGTGTCTATGAAGTTGTGGCCAAGCCTGTTGTTGAGGTTAATTCTATGCTCCCTGAAATTCTTTTAGCTCTTGAGATATTTGTTGTATGGCTGCATATGACTCATACCTGAAAAATGATTTCTTCCAAAAGATACTGTGTTTCGCATAACAAATCTGTAAAGCAAGAATATTTCTCTTCCGAAAATTGCACTCACATTTTTTTTTTTTTAATAAGGGCTGAAACTGCACTCACTTTCAGCTTCTAGTAGAAACCTGTGAACTGGAAGTAACTGACCTTTTTTTAATTGGTTAGATTGGATGGTTCTTGGAATAAAGTTGATTTTATTAGAAAACAGTCCAGACAATGTCAAAAGTTGCTTTTTTTTTTTTTTTTTAGAGTGAAGACAAGGATGAATTAAAATATATATATATACACAGAGATATAAAATAAATAGTTGTTTAGTTATATATATATATGTGTGTTATATTACCACCTGTTCTAAGCTTAAGCTGATAGAGGGATTCAATTTATATACCTAACAAACTCTCTCTCACATATGGGCTAAACACAACTTCTCAATAATGTGGACAATAACCAATAAATGAGGTGGAGCCAAGGCTCAAACATGGAGCCTCGCCATATGATACCATGTTAAATTTTCATTTGCTCTAAAATTTTAAGATAATAGAGAGGGGTTGAAGTTTGTGTTGTTACAATCTACAGAGTGTTCTGGAAGGTTACAATGGTACTGTCATGGCATATGGTCAGACTGGTACTGGAAAGACTTATACACTCGGACGACTCGGAGAAGAAGATACAGCTGCTCGTGGGATAATGGTGCGTGCAATGGAGGACATTTTATCAGAGATAGTACCAGAGACTGATTCTATATCTGTCTCCTATATGCAGGTTGTTTGTTTTTTCAAGAAAAGGAAAGGCTAAGGATTTCCAGATATTGTTTCATGCTATTCATGTAAAGCTTTTGGACGTGATCTTCCTTTTTGAATATAATGAGTTTTTTCTGCCAAATGTTGCAGCTTTACATGGAGACAATACAGGATCTTCTTGATCCAGCAAATGATAATATATCAATCAGCGAAGACCCAAAAACTGGAGATGTTTCACTACCTGGTGCTTCATCGGTAGAGATTAGGGATCAGAACAGTTTTGTGGAACTATTACGATTAGGAGAAGCTCATCGCTTTGCTGCTAACACAAAATTGAACACAGAATCTTCTCGTAGTCATGCCATTTTAATGGTAAATGGGATTCAGTTGTCAACTCTGTTATGATGCTCTTGCTGAGAAGAATTACTTGGGGATTTGCTTAGATTTTTAAAGACCTGGCACTTTTGTGCAGTTACAAATATATGATAATTTTACCTTCTCTACAGGTGCATATAAAGAAGTCCATCAAGGGTAAAGATTCTGTTCTTTCATGTGAAAATGGTACTGTTTCTCACACTACGAAATTATTGAAGCCCCCAATTGTCCGGAAAGGCAAACTTGTTTTTGTGGATCTTGCTGGTTCTGAGCGTATTGATAAATCGGGTAAATATTTTAGTATCTGGTAAAAAAGCTGGCTCTTGTAGGTACAGACTTTTCTTTCTCTATGTTGTTTCATCTACTTGAGGGTGAACCAGGAAACAGAATGCTTCTGTCTTCTATGTGGTGTTTCCTTTACTTGTCTGTGGATTGAAGGAATTGGAAGTAAAAAGAAATGAAGTAGAAGAATGGATCGATTTCTTGGATAGAAGGCGAATGGAGGGATGGCTATGTTTGAATTGAGGGAAGGGGGAGGAGTTTGAAGCAGAAGAAAAGAAAGGATCAAGTATTAACATTGTGGTTGGATAGTTGGTCGAAGGAAAGGAGAGATAAGCAATTAATTCAGAAGTATCCTTATCTCAAAGTACTTATGCTCACTTAGAAGTCTAAATTAGTAGTTTATCTGCCCTTTCCTCCTAGTAATTGTTCAAACTTTGTAAATACTCAATTCTCTTCTTCCCTTCTCCTTTCCTCCAACCTAGACATATTTAGAAATAGTCTGATGGTTGACTTCTTTACAGATCTATTGGGAGGATATGATGGAAACCTGGGCTTTTTAGACAATACAAGGGTGCAAATTTATTTTCAAATATGTATAGTACTTCTAATTTAAAGTAAAAATATTAGAAACTAACTAAAGCATGTTGGAAAATACAAATGATGCAGTACAATGAAATAGAAAACTCCCAAGAAAAGCTCTTTCATATATGCTGTATGAAATAGAAAAGGAATTTTTGCACTCTTAGTTTGAAATAAAATACTCCCAAGTACAATAAAACAGATACTTGTAAATCTGAATTCCAAATTTAAAGAAAACATAGAAAAAGCTAAAACAATTTTTTGATGTCTTTTGTTTTTATTTCCCATATTATGATATTAACTAACTTTACTGCCAACGATTGTTTGCAGAACTCTACACAGTGCTACTTTATCTTCCTTCCAGTCCCTGCCATTTATCTACTTCTATCTCCTATTTTTCCTATTTAATTGTTGCTACAGCTGCTTATACTAAAATTTGAAGGTTGCTACCCTTTTCTGCTTAAAAAACTCTAGTCCAATGAATCTACAGCAGTACCAATTTCTTTTTGTGCATTTTTTGCATGTTAAGGAATTTTTGACATAAGATATATATATATATATATAAATATATTTTGATGTATAGCTGAGAAGGGAAAGTCTGGACATAATCTTCATTTTGGACCCCTTTCTCAATGCGTGCGTGAGACAATAATGTTGAACTCTTATCTACATGCTATTTGGCAGGAAGTGAGGGTCATACATTAGAGGAAGCAAAATCTATCAATCTCTCTTTGAGTTCACTAGGGAAGTGTATTAATGCATTGGCGGAGAACAGTACTCATGTTCCAGTTCGAGATTCAAGACTAACAAGGCTACTTCGAGATTCATTTGGAGGTGAAATATTTTCAGTCTTAAGGGATTATGAAAATCCAGAATAGTTTGATTTGTATTGTCCAAAAGAAAGAAGTCACTCATCCTCAGATGAGATATACTTGTATCAAGAACAATTACTTGATTTGCCTTTGCAACCAGCTTCTGTTTAAAGATTTATGTTCATCACATGGGGATATCTTCAGCAATTCTATTTGAAAATCTGAATTATCTGACTAGTTTTCCAATGTTACATGGAAAATTTGATTTTTGATTTTAAATGTTTTAAGGATTTCTAGTAATTTCCATAACCTCAACCTACATTCCTGTCCACCAATAAGGGAAAACAATGCTAGGATTGGGTGGTTGGGATACCATATACCTCAATAACCCCCAAAAGATAAGTAATATTAGCTGGGTTTCAAAATCTATGGAGAATATATGAATTATTTTCACAGTTATGTATCATCTGTAATTTTTCTTCTTTTGAATATCTGTGAATTTTTCTTCTTTATCTCAAATTATTGTGACAAAAACATGGACCTTATTACTTTTCAGGCACTGCAAGAACTTCATTAATTGTTACGATTGGACCATCTCCGAGGCATAGAGGAGAGACAGCAAGTACCATCATGTTTGGACAGAGGGTAATGCTTAAATTTTTTCTCCAGCTTTTCGTTTAATTACTATGTATCACGTCCTCTAATAGTCATTCTCAGGTCTGGTGTCAACTTTTGTATGAAGTAACTTATCCTACTTACAAATGCATGCTTATATTATAAAATGGAATTTTACTATTACATTAAATGGGAACATCAATAAGAAGTGGGAAATCTGTTTCTTATATGAGCAGGCTATGAAGGTAGAGAATATGTTGAGAATCAAAGAAGAATTTGATTACAAAAGTTTGTCCAGGAGGCTTGATATTCAGCTAGACAAACTGATTGCTGAAAATGAGAGACAACAGAAAGCATTTCAGGATGAGATTTCAAGAATATCTTTAGATGCAGAAAAACATATTGCTGAGGCTGAAAGAAATTATGCTGATGCCCTGGAGGTAATGTTCCATATTACATAGTTGTAGAATTGTACCCATTTTTTTTTTTTTTTTTTTTTTTGTGTTTTTTCCTCTATAATGTTGTGGTAGTCATTGTCATGGCCTGATGGTTTATGCATGATATCGAGATACTGCACATGAATAGGTTCTAAGAAGTCATAGTTCATTTAGATGCTTATTGTAGAATGATTAACCTCTGCAGAAGTAGATCTTTACAGGGAACCAGTACTAGTGAATCTGCCTGCTTTTGCATTACTGTGGAGTAAACTAATTAAGTTTTGCTATTTTATTGTGAACTGGTTATTGAAATGATAGCCTTTGCAACAGAGAGAGAGTTTTGTGTAACTTACTGGACAGACATTTTGCATGATAAGCCTTTAGATTCTATCTTCTCTGTACTTGCAATGTTTGATTCAATGCCTTGAACCTTGCTATATTTTGTTCTTTTAAAATCCTTTTCTCTTCTTCCTGCTGCAGAAGGAGAGACTGAAATTTCAGAAAGATTATGTTACTTTAACACAGAAGGTTGAGGAGCAATTCTCAAATCAGCGAAAGCACATAAATGGAAACGTTGAACTTCAGCTGCAGGACGATGGTGCTGATAAGTTATCTGAACAGGTTTCCAGCTCAACTGATTGACTATTTTATTTGTGATAAAAGCAGTGTGTTTTCAAACTGATTAAAAAATATCTGAGAGTTTGTTTTCATCAATCATGTTAGGACATAAATTGTACTAGTTCCCTATTGATCCAGGACACTATTAAATGATTTCCCTGCAATGTCTCATTGAATAAATCTGATAATATCAGTATGTGATTTTGGAAATCTTTATATTCTTATTAAAGATGGATACGCGCAAAACAGTTTTTGGGTTGATTTGTTACCGGAGTATATGTCTTCAGTTTCTAGAAACCAATATCTGATTATTGTTAAACCTACCAAAGGTTAAATAGATGTAATCTTTATCTCATTTTCTCTGTTACTGTGGCTCCTGAACTATCCGTTGTATGTAGAATTTTATGAACTGTCCGTTGTATGTGGAATTTTATAAAGTAAACAATATACAACATAAAATATTTGAAATAATTCTGAGCGAAAACAGGATTGCTATGCACAGTATTGGGTTTATGCTTGTTTATTGTTTCACTTTTATGTTCAGTTCATGACATATTTTTCTGATAAAAAAATAATGCAAAATAACTGAGGATTGTTTAGGATGTACTAACAAATCATACTGAGAACTTTTGAATTTCTGTTTCTTTTCTTTTCCACGTGAGAGTAACTTTGTCTTATATCATATGGCTCAATAATTATGTTTTATCCATTGAATCAACATTTAATATGCCCTGCAGATTACAATGTTATCAATAGAAATTAAGGAGGTAAAGAGGTTACTTCAAAATGAGACTCAACTGCGAAAAGCTGCAGAAGAGGAAGTCAATATTTTTAGAGATGAGTTAGCACAATGGAAAAGGTTGGAGGTATGATTTATCAACTGTTAAAATTTATCTTAATCAATTGAGTATTTCTCTTGGAAGTATCTAACATTTACCACTTCAGGCAGCAAAAAATTCTGAGATCTTAAAGCTTCACAAAATTCTAGAAGATGAATCGCGTAAAAAAACAAAGTATGAAGAAGATATTTCTGTATTACAAAGTCGACTATTGCAAATAAGTTTTGAAGCAGATGAGGTATAACGTAGCATCTAGTCTGTAGTTTGTGTTTTAACCATACTTATTTTATTTTCAAAAGTTATGATTAGGATGTGTTTGGATTTCAATTATTTTTGAAAAAATTCACTTTTTCCAAACACAACTTCATTGAAAATGAACGTTGTCTGTTGAAAATAAATTTTATGTTAGAAAAAGTAGAGGTTAATTATATAGGTTTTGTACGTGTAATTATTAGTTTTGTAAGAGAATGTTTTTTTTTAGTAGAAGTGTATAATATTATTTTATTAATATTAGAAATAATATTGAATTAAAGTAGGACCCACAACTTTGAGGTGGCACACCTAGTCCTCACTCTTAGGGGACAAACTCTAATTAAGAAATAGTGATGTCCAAATATGTAAGGTTATTGAGAAACAAAAATTCCTCGCTCTATTTGAGTTGAGTAGTAATCGAAACACACCCTTAATTTTTTAGATTTGATTTTAGCTAACTGTAAATTTGGACAAGGGTCTGTTGACTTAAATTTTGTTGTTCAATCAGCAAAATTTTGTAGATATGATGCCTGAAATGACTATGAAGAGCTCTTCTCTTGTATATAAAATTTGGGGGAGAAGATTATCATTTTAAGAGAGTTCTATTAACGTCTTACTAGATAGCCCTCTGAGTTGAAACATGTTTTTCTTCTTAGAAGTTTTGCTGGTTGGATGAGAGTTATATATGAATAGTTGATTTTATTATGGGTGATCACTTACATGGACCCTAAATATTCCCAGAGAAGTAGAAGGCTTGATAAAGGGGGGAACACACAATTCTGCTCAGATTTAGGTTCTTTTAGCCCTCAAGTTAATCATCATCTGTTGAAAGACACTGGAGATGGGGAGAAGGCATCTATGGCAAAGCTTTTTGAGCAAGGTGATGGAAAGTGTTCTTTCTGTTAATTACCCTTCTCTTTATCATTCTGCTTTTGCTGAAGTTTTCTGCTTGGAGACAGTGGGACTGCAAAAAATATTGTCATTACTTGAGGCAGAAGATGCTGATGTGCGGATTCATGCTGTCAAAGTTGTGGCAAATCTTGCAGCAGAAGGTGTTTCTTGGTGCTTCTTGTCTGTACATGTTCATTAAAGCACCTCATTTGTTTATCAATCCAATTTTTCCTATTGCCTTTTTGGACCAAATCTGCCAAAGATATGACCAAGAAATGTATATATCAAACTGCTTTGACTGACAAGTATCATAAACTGCTGCATTTCTAAAGATATAAATGATAAGTGCCGGGTCATTCTTGAAATTAACATTTTATCTGATAATTTTGTAGTTGCTCCATCTTTTTGTTAGCTGGTTTTGAAATAAATGAAGTCCTGTGATTGATTCTAATTCAAAGCAAAGTTAAGTATTAGATATCTTTTCACTTTTGGTTTCACTTCCTTTTCCTGCAGAACAAGAGATCTAAAATGAAGATGTTACTTGCTGTCTAAAAGTATTTTTATTCTGTTTTAATTACTATTTGCATCTTTATATGTTATCAGTTATTGGTCATACCACAAACTTATGCATATTTTGGCAGAGGTTCCATTGCTTGTATGTTTTAGATTTTGCTGGAGATAACCTGCATACTTCATCAAATTTTCAGAGTCCAATCAGGAAAAGATAGTTGAAGCTGGTGGTCTTACATCATTAATGATGCTTCTTAGAAACTCTGATGAGGAGATCATTCAGAGAGTTGCAGCTGGTGCAATTGCGAATCTTGCAATGAATGGTAATACTTATTAACTAGATTATAGTGTGCATGTAGGGTTTAAATGAAGTTCCTGGAATTCTGTGTTCCTCAAGTTGTAACCTGCTTAAAGCTTTGAGCAGAAACAAATCAAGAGCTTATAGTGTCTCAAGGAGGCATATGCTTATTATCAATGACAGCAGCTAATGCGGAGGATCCTCAGACCCTTCGAATGGTTGCAGGGGCAATAGCTAATCTTTGTGGCAACGGTAATTTTTGCAGCACTTGTTGTCTTCAAAGTGTTAAATTGCTTTGTTCTTTGCTTGTAAGTACTCTGTTGTACATATTGAGCTATAGGCTTAGGTTTTTCTGCTCTGTAAATGGAATTTTGGCATTCAATATCTTGCCAAATTTCTAACTTATTCTTTTAGTTATTGAAATGCCCAAATGTATTAGATACACGTTTGTGTGTTAAAATTCTAGTATGTTTGTTGAAAGCATAGCTTCACATAAATTGGCCTGATTGTTCATCATTTACTTTATAGACAAGTTACGGACAAAGTTAAGAGGGGAAGGTGGCATAAAAGCATTACTAGGAATGGTTAGATGCAGGCATCCTGACGTTCTTGCCCAAGTCGCTCGTGGAATTGCGAATTTTGCAAAATGTGAATCCAGAGCATTCAGTCAAGGTGAGTAACATGCATTCTCTCTCATGCACACAGCCATGCTAGGCTCAATCTTTTGCTGCAATCATTGCCCTCTTGTCCATCATACTGTAGTTGAGTGATAAAATTACTAATTTACTGTTGGTATTTGTGAAACTGAGGTGTCTGATCTACACGTCTTCCATTCTGTAGCATGTATGTATCATGCGATTTTAATGTAGTTCTTGGATTCTTTTTTCACCCTTTCTTGGAGGGTGGGGGTTGCCAAAATACCTCTATGGAAAATCATCTCGAATGTGTATCCTCTTGGTACATTTATGGGATGTCTGTGGAATTCCTTTTCAGGTGATCATGTCAAAGTAAGGTACCTAAATTTTTCATGGATGATAATGTGTAACTGCAATGTTTGAAGACAATATGTTACCTAAGTTTCACTGAAAATTTGTAATGCTCTGGTCCAACGTGTCACTTGTGATCTTATTTTATATCTGTTGCCAAAATGTATTTTGTAGCAGGGTCCATGACTGGGAGGTCTCTCTTAATTGAGGATGGTGCTCTTCCATGGATTGTGCAAAACGCCAACAATGAAGCCTCACCAATCAGGCGTCATATTGAGCTTGCACTGTGCCATTTAGCCCAGCATGGTAAGATTCTTTCTCATCCCCAATTCTTTGTACTGTATCTTACTGCAGAATTTTGAAGTAGTTGATTACAAATATATTTCAGAGATGAATGCAAAAGATATGATCAAGGGAGGAGCAGTGTGGGAGCTTGTCCGCATATCACGGGATTGTCCAAGAGATGATATTAGGAACCTTGCGTACAAAACACTAACTTCCAGCCCAGTTTTCCAGGCTGAACTTAAGCGGTTAAGGATAGATTGTTGTTGAAGATATCCATTGTTTGTTTTTTCTGTTATGATACTTAGTAGAACAAAGTAGGTCACTGTTACACAGTTTTTCTTGGGTAGTTTCTGGAATAGCAGAAGGCGTTCCTATTCTTGAATTCTTTCAGATGTTTGTGTGACTATTGTAGGATCGAAGTCAGATCATTGTCTGATACGACGGCTTGTCATGTAAATATCTTCATAGATAGGTTTGCTTGAATTAAGAAAGACAGCCTTACATCAATTTAATGATTAATGTATAGTTGGGAGTGATTGTATGTGTGTATATGATCTCAAATGAAGAGTGCTAGTAATATATGTATATTAAATAGCTTTATCACATAAAATTATATGGACCAGCTCTTTCTTGGTCGGAAAGCATGTTGGAAAATAAGTTCACAAGTTGTAAAGAATTTAGTTATTGATATGAAAAAATTTAAGAATATTAATATAAAATGAAGAAAATCAACCTTTATACATATTAACATCATAAAATTTAAATTTGATTTAACCCTTGTTGTTAGTGTCATGATGTGAGTTCATAGTGAGCGTTCGTAGAAGGAGTCGCAGTGACCCCTTTCCTCGATAAACATCATTAGCAGTTAAGAAATAACAGAATTAATCATTGTAACTCATTAACATTTTTTTTTTTTTTAGCAAGAGTACGTGAATAAACTCATGAATCTTAAAATTTTCTTTACTCACGTGGATAGTCTTCGTTTTACTTAATTATATATATAATAACATTAAAATACCTAATGTAAATTTGGATTCATTAGAAAGAATAATATATATATATATATATATATAGAGAGAGAGAGAGAGAGAGAGAGAGAGAGAGTTAATAAAAGATCTTAGGTAGAAAGAAGCTAAGAGAACGACCGTTTTTTTTTTTTGGATAATTGGATAATTGAATGACTATAATTTATTATTTATAATTGATAGTAATTATGTTATCATTTCACATTTATATATATATATAATTTATTATTTTTTAAAATAAAATCTTATTTAAATAATTATTTACGAAATAACTTTTTTATTAATTAAAAAAAATAAATTCCAAAATAAACTTTTGAATATCCAAATACAGCCTAAAATTAACATGACATTGGATGGAGAGGCTTGCATCTACATAACCAAAGTGGGAGAGAGCCTCAAATGTAAATGTGCCAAACATGATGGTCCACCATTGAACCATCTGTACCTCCATACTGATATCAATATGGGCCATTGTAAGTAATTATATATATATATGTTCAATTTTCTCTTCCTATATCTATCTAAGTGATAAGTACATTTTGTATCTATATCTCTTAGAAGACTTCAGAGAACACAAATTAATGTCCTAAACAAAATGTGTACCTCAACCACACAAACCTTAAACTGGAAAGATACAAAATTGGAAATGGATGATCAAATATATATTAATTTATTTCTCTCGTGTGGACACTATATGTATATATATATATATGGCCCAATCATTATAGACATTAGTTGGTGGAGGAAATGCATTGCTATGCCAATATATATTTGCATTTCAAAGTTTTAATCTCTTTGGGCCCATGAGAAATTATTACATAGTTTGCACCACTAGTTTTTTCGTACCATGAAAGTTTGAAGCAGATGATGTAGCCAAAAAAGTGAGGGGGACAAAAATAAAAATATTATTAATGAATTTAACGCTTCTAATATACCTTCTAACCTAATTAATATGAGCACAGGAATCTCTTAGATGGAATCCGACGAGGGTTCTCAAGTTAAGAATTTGAGACCCTTTAATAAACATAGCAAAACATTGTATATAAAAATGTGATAGCTAGACAAAATAAGATTATTATAATGAATAATTTGAGAAAAAAAGAGAGCAATAAATAACACTCTAATAATTAGTAATATATAAACATATTGTATCTTAAAACTTAGAAAACGAACATGTAATATATATATATATATATATAGATAACACAAACTTACACCCTAGCTAGCTAATAACAAAAAGAAAACCAAAACCATAAGCATAGACTTTGTAAGATGGAACGATCAATAGCACGTTATTATGCTTTTATAAGTAGTGAGGGAAGAGAGAGAGAGAGAGAGAGAGTGGATCCAACATTGGTGGAATAAAATAAAATATATATATAGATATAGAGGGTTGGGAGCACGCTGTTGTAAAATGAATATTTTGAATCTATATTAATTATGAAATTAGAAAAGGGAGATAAGAGAGACAATGATCCCAAAGATATAAAAGCAAAAGCTGCGCCATGTCAAAGAGAAATGGATAGGATAAGCTTAATGAAGCTTAAATACTACTACATGGGTTGCTGCATAAAAAGCAAGCACCAACAGGTGTGTAAGGGCGTGGGGGGTGGGTGTTTTTGCTTCTATGCAAAGAATCTGAGCTGTGCTCCCCATTCTCTCCCTTTTGCCAAATTAAACTCTTATATGTTGAATACTACGTACCACTATATACATATATATTGTACATACATATATACATATATATATATATATATATATAGAAAGAGAAATATATATATATATATATATATACATGTATGTATGTATAACGCTTAAGAGACATTGTCTGGGCAAAGTGTGTGCATGTGTGGACTCTCATTGTAGTTGTAACCGTTGCTTTGCCTCGAAAAGGAGCTAGTTTGAAACTGTGCACATGTAAACCAGAGAGAGTCCAGAAATAACTCAAAGTTTGCATAGGAAGAAGGAGAACCCTAACTAGCTAAAACCCTGAAATTCAGAACCGAATGGCAAAAACCTTGGAAACTACAAACTAAAAAATTGCTAACCCCACCTCTCCCCTGCCCGACCCCAATACCCTACCCTACCCATCATACATGATTATATATATGCATCAATCTTGTGTTCTTTCCTTCTATATCTCCTAGTACAAGAATGCCACTGCGAACGCTAGCTCAACCACTGAAACAGTCAAAATGATCATAAATGGAGTTCTACCTTAATTTCTTTCTTGTACGTATGAATATATAGGAGTATATCTTCTTATAGTTAAGTAATTAAGTACTAGTCGATCGTGAAAAACATAATAATAATAAATTACTTTATGACTCGGAATAACCTGATTTAAGATATAAATGTTGTCCTATATTATGATCATCTGCAGGGAAGAACAGGTGAATGCACACACACACACACACACATATATATTCCCCATGAGAACTAATTAATTCAAGAATGCACATTGCCTCCAGAAATATATAAACACTGAAGAAAAATTTCTCATCTGATAATCAGGTGTATATATATACAGCTGCACGTATGAACATATTAATTGAACTATTATTAAGTTGATGAATTGGTGCTACTAATTCCTTTGTTCTTGAGTTGGAAAAGATATATATATATATATATGTCATGTCCCTAGAATTATCATTAATTCCCAATTAAATTGACCTCATATATCATCTCACCTCCCATGAAATCAATAATTTACAAAGTTCTTTTAATTATCAAATTACAAGCACATCATTTTTTGATCATGAAATTAACTCCAAAGGAAAAGAAAAGATCCTAGCTAGCTAGCTGAAACGAAAGAAACTCAAAAACAAGAGAAAATACTAATAATAATAAAGAAGAAGAAGCTGAAAATACCCACCCAAGCTCGAACTCGACCGATCATCAACAACCTCAAGTTTTTTCTTTCTTCCTAAAAGATGTTTCTATCAAATCCTTGGTAAGCTGAAGGAAGTAATTAATTAACGAAGTAAAATCAGAATATATATATATATATATTAATTACCCCTCGGCACGATTTAGTTGCTTAAAACGGAGGACGGCCAGTTGCCCAATTATAAGCGTCTGTGGTGGGTAATTGAATGGAGTTAAGAAGGTTTGGTGGCATCCCATGAAATAGAGAAGGGTCTCCTCCTCCTCCTCCGCCTAATAGCTGCTGTTGCTGTTGCTGTTGCTGCTGTGATTGCCCTCCAGCAGCTCCGGGAGATCCAAGTGAGCCACCTTGCATTGGAAGCGAACTCTCATCCTCGTCTAAGGGAAGCCTCTCGTAGGCAGCATTGCTAAACGAAGCAGCCATAATCACTACAGGTCCAGAAGCCAAAAGTGCACCGACCACACTACCCCCAACCACCTGACCTTGTCCACCAGCTAAGTATATGGTCAACGACGTCGCGGCTGGAGGAGCTGGCGGAGGGAGGAAGGATCCAGCTAGAGACAAGATCTCGAAACGACCGTGTAATGTAACGACCGCACCGGGAGAAGCCGGTTGTCTCAAGGTGACATTCGTGACGGTGCCGCTCCCGCTCATAATGCAAACCCCCCTTTGGCGTCTCCGTGCGAAGCTCGAAACACTCTCCATGATGTCACACCCGTCCGCGACTTCCATGACATGGGTTCGGAGAGCGTTGGCGCTGTCGCGGGTGATGATAATTGGTGGCTTAGGCTTGTTCTTGGATCCAGCTGGTCTTCCACGAGGTCTTCTGCTGATCTCACCTCCGTCTCCAATTCCAACTCCGTCTCCACCACCACCACTATCATTATTATTATTATTCTCCTCACGATCGCGCTTTTGACCCATGTTTAATCCACTGGTACCGCTTTGCTCGTCTTCGGAATTATGGTTCTGCTGGTGGTGGTGGTGGTGGAATTGATGCTGCAGATTGAAATCTCTTGTATTAAAAGGAGGTGGGAGGGAATGACCATGAGCTGAAGCAGCAGTAACCGGATCCATATATATATATATGTATATATATATTTTCCCTTTGATCAATTAATCCACGCTAGCTATGATTCAGAGCTCAGAAGAAGAAGAAGAAGAAGGAAAGTCTCTCCAGCAAGTGTGTAATGATTTTAACCTGACAAAATGGAATGGAAGTACAAGTAAAGGTTTTAATGATTCAAAAAGATGGTGAAAGCTAAATAAGAAAAGAGTAGACTTTTTGGTTTCTCTCTTTCTCTTTCTCTTTCCCCTTTCTCTTTGGTTTTCTTTGGCCTTGTTTAATGAATCAAATTAAAACTACTCATAGTCTTCTCAATAAAATGGGAAAAAAAAAAAAAAAAGAAGTGGATTTTGGGTGTCACCCACCAATCCCTCCCCACCCCCAGCTGAACTTAGCCACCATTAACCATCTTCTTCCCCTACACCCCTTCTATCTCCAACAAAGCACTAATCTAGATGGGTTCTTGGCTTCTCTTCTCTCACAATTAAAGGTTTTGCCCCCCTATTCGGTTGCTTTCTGTCTTTCGTTTTGATGAGCTGAGCTTCTGAGATGACTAGCTATATTATTGTAGAAGAGGGGTTGGATATTGTGGAAGAGACAGCGGACAAAAACTTCTAATCTTGGGGTTGGATTTGGGTTAGGGTTAGATTGTAAAGTCAGATCTCTTCTGGGTTGGTTTCGGTAAAGTCTGCGTACCCATGGGCGGTGGATGGGTCCTCTCACACACACACACACACGCACTCTCTCTCTCTCTCTATATATATAACTATATCTGATGTATATATATATAAATATCACAACATGATATAATCGAAATAGCGTTTATGTTGCTTCTTTTAAAGAAAAGAAAATGAAAATTTGGTCCCTTGAAGTAGAGAAATTCAACCATGTTGTTGTCCATTTCTACATGGCTTGGATGGCTGTTTAAAGGACTACTAACCACTATGTCTGTTTTAAGTCTACTTAAAAGATTGTTTTCTTACACTCAGTAACTGATGCGTGATTGGTTAAGGTTTCCGTTTATTATCTTATTAATATGGGTACCTCGTTGCATGGTTTTTTTTTTTATGTTTGATTATACTATTGTGTGTGTGTATATATATATATGTGTGTATGTGTGTGTGTGTGTGTGCATATTTATTTTTCTATGTTAAATGATTTGTTTTATGAATTTTATAAAGATCTTTTGGTTAGTTAATTAAATTTTGGAATTTAGATTTCAATATGCACAAACAAAATAAAATGAGCTAAAAATAGAAATAGAATGAAATTTGATCACTCCATTAGGGATGGCAACGGGGACGGAGGTTTGCAGGTCTCCTTCCCTTATCCCCATCCCCGGTTCCCACATATATTTTTCATCCCCGTTCCTATTCTTTGTGGAGAGTTTTTTTTTATATCATTCCCGCCCCGTTGGGGATTGGGGATTTCTGTGGAAAATTTTCACCACTTATTTTTTATTATTTATTTTTAATTAAATTATTAATGCAAAATTAATCAATAAATTTCGTAAATAAAAAAATAAAGTATTTCCTCACATGTTTTCAAATATAAAAACTTGAAGCCCTGCCAAGTTTTTTCTTACAATAATTGCAATGAGCTTTATCCACTTCAACTTTTAACTTCTAAAAATGTTGCTAAACAACACTCTTATGCCTCTTATTTGTTAATTGAGAATTTGACTCGTCTTCCTCACCAATTATTTCATTTTTCGGATAATCCAATGGCGTGTTTGAAGCAACATTTGGTGTTTGTGTTGATTGTTGAGTTGGTTGTTCTTGAAAAAACATAATTTACGTTACAAGTAATTCAATTGTAAGAGGAGTAACTACTCATGATATTATGTCTATATTCTTGTAAATTGTGACTTGTAAGTAAAATATCACATTTAAAAATTGCAATTACTATATTAATATAATTTTACTTTTATGAAAACATAGAAT
>JAXGGT010000131.1:5128783-5154218 GCA_035583425.1 Marsdenia floribunda | reverse complement strand
TTAAAAAATAAATTTACAATTTATTAGTTTAATAATTAATTGAGAGAGATTAACAAATTATGAGGGATATAAAATATAATTATAGAATAAAATGAGAAAAATTATTATTCTGCCTATATCGCGTATGATATACGCATTATAAGGCAGAATAAATTTCAGATAATTTTACTTTGCTCTATATCGCGTATGGCATACGCGATATAGAGCAGGATAAATTTTACATAATTTCACGTCGCTTTATATCGCGTATTCCATACACGTTATAGACTTCTATATTGCGTACTCGTATTCAGTACGCATTATAGACTTCAATCTATATCGCGTCTTCCATGTGCGTTATAGATTCTATATCGCGTATCCTATACGCGTTAAAGTCATTTTTACACAAGTTTTAAAAGTTGTGCCATTCACTGTGCGTCTGTCAAAAATATGGCCATTTTAATCAAAAAAACCCCCAATTTTAGGTCTATAACCAACCAAAAAGCAGTACTAATGACATCTATAAATCCATATATCTAATCTGCGTTTCTTAGTTGGAACTTGGAAAATTGGACGCAAAAACTATCATTTTTTTTTTTTTTGTTGTTATCCAATTAAAAAAAAAAAAAAAAAAAAAAAAAACATGGCTTCAGGAAATTCATGCACTCAGTGATCCATACATCATTCTCCTAGCTAGCTTTCCACTGACTCATTTCTCATATATCATATATATATATATTTTCTTTCTCAAATATTCAGAAGCTCACACCAATTTCATCAATGGAATCAAAGCTAGAAGATAGCGGACGAGTAGAGGGAACTGATCATCAAAATCCTTTGTCTTCCCAATTAGAAACAGGGAAATGGCCTGCAAACTCGATAAAGGTGATTGTTGCAGAGCTAAAAGTGCAACGAGGGATAATAGTTCCTTTGGTGGCACTGAACATCACATGGTTTGCAAGGATTATCATCACGACTACATTTCTTGGTCGGCTTGGGGAGCTTTCATTGGCGGGCGGAACACTTGGTTCCACAATTTCTAATGTCACAGGTTTCTCAGTCCTGAATGGGCTTACTGGTGCTATGGAACCTATATGTGGACAAGCCTTTGGGGCAAAGAACTTTAAGCTTCTTCACAAGACACTTGTCATGGCGATTATTTTGTTACTGGCAGTGGCATTGCCCATTTCTTTCCTGTGGCTAAATGCTGACAAAATCTTGATTCGGTTAGGTCAACAAGAAGACATTTCCATGGTGGCCAAGAATTTCCTGCTGTATCTCCTCCCTGATCTCTTGATTTATTCTTTCTCGTGCCCACTTAGGACCTACCTCTACAGCCAAAGCATGACGATTCCCATCATGTTAAGCTCTGCTTTTGGACTAGTAGCTCATGTCCCTATCAATATATTGCTTTCAAGAGCCAAAGGACTTGAAGGAGTGGCTATGGCAGTTTGGATAAGTGATCTTCTAGTTGTCATTCCACTTGCTCTATATGCTCTGAGGTCCGAACTTGGTAAAGGAGGGAACTGGGCAGAAGGTGGTTGGTGGGATCAGGGAGCTAATGATTGGATCAAGCTGTTGAAACTCAGTGGACCATGTTGCTTGACCACCTGCCTTGAGTGGTGGTGCTACGAGATCTTATTCCTGCTATGTGGCCACCTTCCAAATGCTAAACAAACACTTGGAGTGGTGGCGGCCGTGTTCAATTTCGATTACTTGCTCTTCTCGGTGATGATCTCTGTGGCTACATGTGCATCCATCCGAATCTCAAATGAACTCGGAGCTAACCAGGCAGGCCGTGCACATCAATCGGCGTACATTTCTCTGGCCACAGGTGCACTGGCAGGCATCATAGGCGCATCAACAATGGTAGCAGCCAGAGGAATTTGGGGCCATTTGTTTAGCCATGACAAGGGACTCATAATAAATGTGAAAAAGATGTTACCGATAATGGCTGTGCTTGAAGTATTCAATTTTCCCTTATCAGTTTGTGGGGGAATTGTACGAGGAACAGCCAGACCCCAGCTGGGCATGTACGCTAACTTGACAGGGTTCTACTTGCTGGCATTACCATTAGGGGTGATGTTAGCTTTCAAGCACCACCTTGGCCTCGGCGGATTGTTGATAGGCTTCATTGTTGGATCCATGTCTTCCTTTATTTTACTGCTTGTGTTCATTGTGAGGATTGATTGGGATGAAGAAGCAAGAAAAGCAAGAATGCTTACTTCAACCCCGGAGATTCTTAACCATGAAGATTTCAGGAATTCATCAGCAAGACTAAACGATGTTGCATTATGACAAGATATACATATATATCTATACACACACAGACAGACAGAGACACTCCATCACTAGTATTAATGTTTTTTTAACATTCCTGAAAAATTAATGTTTTCCTTAATGCCAACAGCTCTCTTCCGGAGAAATTTTATGATTTCTTCTTTGATTATTAATTAACAACTGCAATGGATATTGAAGGGTGCAAGGATCAAAGGCAGATCAGACAGCCATTGAAGTTGACAAAACTATTTAAGGGTAACATTTTTAAGGATACTCGGACAAAATTAAAATCTAACAGGTACAAGAAAATGACAAAATTTGACAAACTAATCATGTTCTAAGAAAAATATATATATATATATATTTCAAGTTAATAAAACGTATCCGTAAGCTTATGCATTCTGTTAAAACAAAACGTCTGCAGCCTAAAACGATGTGACCAGTGGTAACAAACTCATCCTTCAAAGTAAGCCGGTCTATCCTCTTTCTAAGAATAGTTCCCAGGAATATATTAGCCTACTTTAGTCCCTAACAATTTACATTCCCTATCTAATCCTACTTTTTAAAAAAAAATATATATATATCTCTTACATTTAAGATAAGAGAGGCGTGAACTTGATAGAATTCCTTTACCATTCCCAATCTCTTATCGCCTCGTAGAGTGATGTAGCCAGAGTGATGTAGCCGAATGGTCCAGTTAAACTCCAAAGCAAAACGGATTAAATACAGTTATCTTTTTTGGAAGATATTAATTGTTTATATAGGAAACAAATCTCCAAATAGTTTAGTAGTTTTCCAATATGGGATTTAAATAATCTCAAGGTAAAACCTATTAAGGGTAAGAAAGTCATTTAGACATATATAATATATAGGCATAAATAATATTTATTTATGCCTATATACACCAATGAGGAATAATTACTGCATCTCGTCCTAGTCGAGCTAACTAAAATTTTTCACTTTATATTATTTTCATAAAAAATTTATTCTTTTTTTAAAAAAAAAAATTAATAAAAATTACTAAATAAATTTTATGAAATATAAAATAAAGTATTTATCAAATACTTTTTATATTTTTTGGTTCATTCAATTATCTAGAAACATTGAATCAAGTTAGAATAATAATAAAAAGATACAAATTTAATTTATATATAGGTATCAAATCTTATAATTTTTAACTCTTGAATCCAAATTGAATTATAAATGCAATTTTCTAAACAATTATAAAGAATACAACTGAGGAATAATCATATTATTCAAATTTAATTAAAATTTTAAAGAGAAAAATCTATGTAACACCCATATATGATAACAAGCAGGGAAAATTTTTTTAAAAAATAAAATAAAATAAGAACCCGCTTAAAATTCCACTCATGGCAAAAATCCAGCAGCTCTGTCTGAGGTTTCTTACGAACTCGGGAATTGAACTTTAATCGTGAATAACAAAAGGCGAAAAGAATAGCTAACTAATGACATCGCAAATGGAAGTTCTTTTCCTTCTTTTTGTCAATTCTTGAAACCTTTTCAACTTTGTTTAGATATTAATTAACATTAAAGACTAACACAGTTTAAAAAAAGCTACATATGTATATATATATATGACAAATTAAACATATATGTATATATATATATATATATATATATCACTCCATTTTGGTGTGTCTGAAAGTTCCATTTTTTTTTTTGTTTTTTTCAGTTAGATGATCTTATTGGGAAGAACAACTCCTAATAAACGCAGTTATGTCAATGGGAGAGAAAACACATACTGAGGCGCCTCCTCCTTTAGCCCCAGTTGATCACACCAACAATAACAGATGGTCATCACAGAAGAAGAACTCAATGATCGGTTTGATTCTTGCTGAGCTGAAAGTGCAACGAGGAATAACAGTTCCAATGTTGGTGTTGTACGTCACTTGGTATTCGAGATATATCATCACAACAGCATTTCTTGGACGGCTCGGGAAGCTCTCCTTGGCTGGAGGAGCGCTTGCTGTCACACTTTCTAACGTCACTGGTTTCTCGGTGTTGAATGGTCTCAGTGCTGCTATGGAACCCATATGCGGCCAGGCCTTTGGAGCAAAGAACTATAAGCTTCTCCACAAGACCCTTGTCATGGCTATTATTCTACAATTACTGGCAACATTGCCTATTTCTTTCTTGTGGCTCAATGTTGACAAGATCCTAACTCTGTTAGGACAACAAGGAGATATTTCGATGGAGGCCAAGAAATACTTGTTACACCTCCTCCCGGATTTGGTTGTTTATGCTTTCTTGTGCCCTCTTAAAGCCTATTTGAGCTGCCAAAGCATAACCGTACCCATTATGCTCAGCTCAGCTCTTGGCCTGGCTGTGCACGTGCCAATCAATGTTTTACTTTCAAGAACGAGGGGCCTGGAAGGAGTGGCTATGGCTGTTTGGATGAGTGATCTCGTAGTCCTTGTTCTACTTGCCTTGTATGTCTTCGTACCAGAACTCAGAGTTAGAAATGATCGTGAAGGGACACGGAAAGAGAGAGGGTGGTGGGAGCAAGGGGTTCATGACTGGAAAAATTTGCTGAAACTTAGCGGATCATGTTGCCTCTCGACTTGCATTGAATGGTGGTGCTACGAGATCTTGATTCTGATGGCAGGTCGCCTACCTAACGCGGAACAAGCAGTAGGAGTCTTGGTAATTATCATAGAATTCGATTACTTTCTTTACGCACTGATGAGCTCTCTGGCTACATGTGCATCCATCCGCACCTCAAATGAACTTGGGGCGAACAGAGCCGTTCGTGCTTATCAATCAGCATACATATCTCTGGGCATCGGTGCACTGTCCGGTTTGATAGGTGCATCACTGATGGTGGCAACCAGGGGGCTATGGGGCAGATTGTTCACCCATGACAGGGAAATCGCAAACAGTGTTGGAAGATTGTTGCTGATACTGGTCGTTGTGGAAGTTTTCAACTTTCCCTTACAAGTTTGTTTGGGAATACTACGAGGTACAGCCAGGCCAAAGTTGGGCTTTTATGCCAATGTAACTGGGTTTTATCTTCTGGCTTTACCTGTAGGAGCGGTTTTAACATTCAAACTCCATCTTGGCATTGTTGGGATCTTGACAGGCTTCCTGGTGGGAACCATATCTTGCTTGATTATGCTCCTGTTTTTTATTATAAGGATCAACTGGGATGAAGAAGCAATCAAGGCAACAATACTGAACTCAACTGCAGGGAAAATTGAAGAGCATGTAGATTGCAAGAATCTTGCATGACAATGAAATAATAATTTGAAGTTTTTTTTTTCCCCTCTAATGAACCCAGAATTTCCACATTTAAGTAATACTAATGGTTCAAGAAAGCAATTTATTTTACCCAGACTTGGATCAAGTCACCACCTATCAAGATACGACATTCTGGGTACAACGTCATCACAACCTGGGAAGGGGTACTAGTTCTTGTTAAGAAAATTGTTAGGTTGATTTTTATGTGAATTCTTGGCAAGGAAATATTATGATTTGAATTATCTATGAGAAGCAGAAAAACAAAAAAAAAAAAAAAAAAAAAAATCCAACTGAACGAACTTCTCAACCAGACTGCAATTTCCCTTGTACCATCCTGTCAAATAATTATTACACCTTACCTCAAGTTTAATCTCAAATGTATTTGTCACACTTATCTTCAGGTTCCCCTCTATTATGCAAATCACTTTTAATCAACAGTAGGGGTCAGTAAATATACATATATATATATACATATTTCCATTAGTTTCCCAATAGGCATAAACATGTGTAAAATGAAGGAGACCAAAGCAAATTAATCAGCTATTGATTCCTAAATCATCAAGTGTTTCAATCTCATCAGCATATTCAAGAAGTGATTAAGATGATAATTCAAGCCACAAAGATCACCATTCAAGCAGTAAAATTAGTTGCAGTGTTACCTTGTGTATTATTGCCTGATAGTCGTGCCTTGTTCATTTTGCCCACCAAGAAGCTATTTTTTAAGGTGAGATAAAGTTACCCGTTGAGCTGAGTCCCTGATTTTTGGTGATTTATGCCATTTTGCCTCACCACCTGCTTTAAGTGCTGCTGCTTTTGATATCTTATTTTCACTAACCAAACCAGGAAGCATTCTTCTGCATTCGACTGAGCTTGGAGTGTTTTTAGTAGGCATTAACTGTACTGTAAAGCTTCCTAGATGCCTCAGTTATGATGGCTGCTACAAGGTATATGGTAGTGTCTTCAGCAATGACAGTGAAATAGCAAGAAATGTTTAAAAGATTCTGCGCTAATAATGACTGAGATTCCACTTTCCAGTTTTCTAAGGAGCTTGTGGGGTTATTGTAGCAGCAGCCAAACCAAAACTAGGGCTTTGTATGATAATATAACAGAGTTCTATCCGATAGCCTTACATTACCTGTAGGAGTGATTTTAGCCATCAAGCTCCATCTTGGCCTCTTGACAGGCTCTTGGTTGATTCTGCTGTTTGTTTTCTTTCTAAGGATTGACTGGGATGAAGAAACAAAAAAGGGAAGAGTATGGACCTCATAACATGGAGGACTTACACCACGATCATGAAACTTGAAAAATGTTGAGCAGGAGTAAGCTTCGCAAAAAAAATGTTTTTCTTTTTTTTTTAAAAAAAAAAATAAAAAATAAAAAACAAAAGGAACTTTGAAGGAAAACAAAAAGGATAACAAGGAAATTTATAAATATTAGTTTTTAAAATTATAATTTAAAGATAAAAATGGGACAGCAAAAAAGGGCCAGATGAGGTTTGCTGAATGCTAATCATCCAGGATTCCAGGTTCCAAAATTTTGGATTTAAGTTCTTTAACTTTCTCGTCATTGAAGCCAGATGAACCCAATATCTTGTGACCTGGTGATTCTTCCTGTGACCACACTCCAAGCAGCATGTGAACAGTTATAATTTCCCCACTGTCACCTGCATTCCATGCAAAATGCTTATGTTTATTCATTATATAAGATGAAAAAGGAAAAAATAAAGATGGCAAAGAAATCATGAAATGCAACACACTTCAACTGTTAAGCAACTTTGAGATTAACCGCATGGTTATATCTGCTTTTTGAAGACTTTTATTTAGTGAAACAAATTTCACTACAAACAACAGCCACCTGAACTGCTTCCTAAGATATATGGGATGATATGGTACCATAACAAGTAGTATTTGTTTGCTCGGAGTAATTGCTTAGACAGAGCAGCTGAAAAAAACATATCTTCAGAAAATTTTCAGTTCCAGTACCTATTTCCCCTGACAATACTTTGATGAGGCCAACAGTTTCTTTTTTTTTCTTTTTTTTTTTTGTTTCTTATGAGGCCCCAAAAGGCTAACATCTTGCTCCAAAGATTTGCTTATATATGATGTCCAGTATTCTCCATCTTATAGGACAATTTGGTGTCAAAACCAATAATTCTCAGCATGTTATGTTTCCATCTTAGTCTTGTACAGAAAAATGAAGAATTTTACCATTAGGGTTATATTTCAGGTATATTTAACCATTTAATTTTGATGTATAAGATTTTTGACAGTTCACTTTGCCAATTTAATAGAAGACCATCTGAAAACCCATTGTTGAAAGGAATTTGAGGTAAACAGGAAAACCATAACGACAACGAAACATCAACAGAAGATTACCTGATTTAAGTTTTTCATCGAAAGCCCAATCAAGGGCTTTTTGTGCATCTTCAGTCAAAGGAGGATGCTCAGGACTGAAAAAGAAAAAGTCTGCTTTTCCGAGCAACTTGATAGTTTCTTCACGCACTTTCAAAAGTGTAATTCCATTTGCCCTCAAAAACTTTGAAGCAAAATTTGTTCCTACCAGAAAGTAACAAAAAGTATCATAAAGCACAAGCATAGATCCCCAGTAAAAACATCTGCCTAAATTGTAAAGAATGATAAAGATTGTTATGGATGATAATTTCCTAGCACAGCTCTAAAAACACGTGACTAGGATAAGTTTATCATACAAAAGCTTCTCAAGTACCACAAGATAAAAGGGCAGACAACAACACTTTCTTCAACATATAAACTGTTGAAGGATTCAGCAAATAAATAAATATTTGGACGAAAAACAAATGAAAAATAAAAATAAAACCGAACTTTACAAAGAAATTCTCACTAATAAACAAAGCAAATGGAATGACTAACCTTCGATCAAGATTCCCATAAGGAGAGCTTCAGTTCCAGTTGTTGGATATTTGAGCTTCCTTGCTTCCAATTCAGCCATTGCAAAAGACTTAATTGCCTTTGATGACCACCTACAATTAAATTTCAAGATCACCACCTTAATCACAATAAAATAGAGCACCACACCAATCAAGCAAAAACACAAACAGCCAAAAAGAACAAAGGACTCATTTTTACTCACTTGGGAACTTTATCCGTAGAAGAACCAAGCCTTTCCGGATTCCTGCAAATAAAAAGAAAAAAGAAAACCATATCGCTACATCCCATCTCATCCCACCAAAAACATAAACGCATTCACACAATTCAGTACAGAAGTAGTGAAAGATAGAAAATTTACACAGTTGGGAGGCTGAAAACAACCCTTGCCTTGATTGACCGGAGTTTTAGGATAAGGGGTCTGAGATTTCGGGACTGAAGAGAGAGTTTGCCGGCAATACCAAGCCACGGACTTTGGAGTCCGCATGTTTGTAAGCTTAGATTGTTTTGCGCCGCGTGAATCGAGCAGAGGCGAGTGCGGTTCTGTACAGAAATTGTGGAGGCTGTAGATGAGGATGCTGAGAGAGTGTGAGCAGCCATTTTCTGGGGAAGTATTTCTTTTAGGTTCAGTTTCAGAAAACCTTTCCGGATGGATGATTGGACCAGAATCAGAATTGAGAAAGAAGTAGTCATTCACTCATTGAAACCTCGTAACGACAGCGTTCCGTTTGGTAAAGTCTTGAATTCAGTTTCAAATTTCTTTCTCTTGACGGGAACTCTTTAAAATTTGTCCTAAAAGTTCTTTTCCTTTTTCCTAAAGAAGATTTTTATTTTTATTTTTTTTAATTTTTCAATAAAATGTGATTATGGTGTAATGTGTGTTTTTTTTTTTTTTTTTTTTTAATAACTTTAACCCTTAACTAATATGAAATTTATAAAAACCACTCTCAATATTAGAATATATAACTAGTCAAATTCAGTTGATAGCAATTTTACTTATGATTCGAAAAGTTGTGAATTCGAAACACGAAAGACAAACGCAAAAATACGGCAAATTTCAAAATAATAATAATAAAAAAAAAATATTAGAATATATAACAGAAAAAATGTGATACAAAATTCTCTTTCACGAAATTCAAATTTAGAAGTTGACATCACTTCGATTACCCACCTAATTCTCCTCCTTTGAGTTCCATTACAAAATGGCCTTGTAAAGAGTGATGGTATGTGAAAATTCAAAACAAAAACAAAAAATGGGCCCAAAGAAACTTTCTAGTGTAGGAAAAGCCCTAAAAAGGTTCACTCTACCACCACCACCACAAGTTTGCATTAGAACGAAAGTGGGGGATAAGTCCTTATTGGGCTCCAAGTGGGTCTCCACTCAAGAAACAAATTTGGGCTACTACACAAAAAAGTAGCCATTAGCCCAAAGCTATATCTAAAATCTGCACATCTGTTCGGATCAATTGTATTTTTATTAAAAGGTCAACTATTTGAAATAACTACTTTAATTAATTCGATTTCAATTTAATTATATTAGTTTAATTCTTATTCAGAGAAAGTCTCATCTTGACTCTTATAAATATTTATAATGAATGTCAAACTCATGACTTCGTATAGTATTCACATAATACTTACATATTTATATCAAGTTAAGAGTTTCGGATCAATGGTATTGATAAAAAATTTTACCTATTAATATAATTATTATAAGTTTAAATGTGTTTGAGATAAAAGTAAAAATTTACTTATGAGAAATATGAATAGTAGTACCAAGTTTTTACCTCCTCATAACACATAGAAAAGCTTGAATCAAACTAAAAATTAAGACTCTAATTATAAATGTTTTTAATCAATTGAACAACTTGTAAATCTAGGTATATGATCAGCTAAAAACCCTAAAATTAGAAAGGAAAAAAAATAGTTAGAATTAATAAATTAAGTACCATATCCAACCAACTTTCATATTAGATGGGATTCATTAAATTAGGGATCTTATATTCCTTGATTGAATTTGACTGTCTAGTCTCTATGTCTAGTCTCTAGTCATCAAAATCATCTCTTAAAGCTTCGAGAAGTGTTTGGCAATGAAGGAGGCATCACACTGTCGGTCTGTCACAGTCATTAGTCAATTAAATGTAAAAGAGATCCCCCCAATCAACGGCTTTAACTAAAATCAAGAAATTGGTCCAACTAGGAAACTTGGTTCATATCTCACTCCATGTAAGATGTTGTTGTTTCTCCAAACATTGCAAAATTTGGTCCCATTCTTAATTGCATGTCTAATTAATTTTTGCTTCAACATACATGTGCCCACTTTCTTTTATTTATTTATTAATTTTTTCTCTTAACGGACACACGGTGTCTTGAATGGATTTTAATTATAAACGATACATTTAAGTTATGTTTATATTCAAATTACAATTTGAAGTAAGTTCTGATCTCAAGTTATATATGACTGCATATAAATAACCTCACTTGCCAAGACAGTTATACGTATATTTACCAACTCATCTGTCGGCTTTGATTGCAACATATAATAAATACTTCATTTGAAAATCATAGATTAATTTGTATAATAATTTATCCAAAAAAAAAAAAAAAAAAAGATTAATTCGTGCAATGGCATGATCAATATTTTCTTGTGAATCTTGATTTTTGAGGTTCATTCTTTTCTTACTTTAGGACTATACAAAAGACATGTAACCAAGTCAATGTAAAATGCGAGGCTACCTACCATATCTCTCTCACATGAGCAGGTACAATTTTTTCTTTTGTCCCTCCCACCACGACCACCTCCCCAAATACTTGACCTAATTAGTCCAACTATAATATATAATTGTTCATCGACATTTTTCATTTTAGTATTTTGTTCATTATATGAAAATAGGAGTAAAGACTAGTTGATTTTACGAATCAAATTAAAAAAAGAAAAAAAAAAAAAAAATCAAATTGAAACCAATTTAAAAAATTATCCGTTTAATAATTTTTTTTTTTTTTTAAAAAAATGTAATTTTATAAAATTAATTAAATCCTCAATAAAGATTAGGTACTCGATTATATCTTAATTTTTTGAAATAAAATAAAAATATTTTTTTTTTAGTCAAACAGGTTTAAGTTCTCTAACTTGCAAGAAAACAAAACCGTAAATTAATTGCCTCTCTTTCTTCCTTAATTCTTCCGAATACCCGAATCCGAATGGTTAACTCTCAAGCCCCCCACCCAACAGCAGTACCCTAACTCCGGACAATGCAAACCCCCCGGCCATTACATGACATAAATCATCATAAAAGACATGCATGCATAATGCACGTCGGCAAAACCCCATGCCGACTGCAGATATGGAGTCCAAATCATAAGTTTCAATCGACATAAGGACCAACAACCACCAGTCACTAGCTAATGATTACATAATATTCCCGCTGATCGTACATAAATGGCCATTTTCTGTGACCAAACCACAAAAAAAATAAAAAAAATAAAAATTGCTAAGTTTCTCGTTATATTGGTAATAACTAGCTAGTATACGATGTTTCGTTTCAAATGATATATAATTATTAAACTTACGAGAATGTACTAATGATTTTTAATGATTCCATGCTATATATCACTTTTAATTGTCCAATCTCTCGATGAAATAGATGCTATATATTATTCGTTTAACCTAGCCGAATTACACAACTGAAAATTAACAGTTACTTAGTAGCTAGTGAAAAAACAACAAATATTAAGCATGCATGAATCAATAATTGTGCTAGAAATTACTAATAATATTGTTTATCTTAATAAATTTGATTCTTAATTAATATTTATATTTTTGATTTAATTGGTCTACTTTCTTTCTTTTTTATTTAATAAGTCTCTAATATATAATAAGCATGTGCATGTATTTGGTCCTCTATTTACAAATATATTAGGACCTATTAAATAAAAAAAAAAAAATTAAAAAGGACCAACGCACCTTTGGACCAAATCCATTAATTTTTCTAAATTTATCCTTTTAACACATGTACAATAATTAAACAACTAGGGCAATAATAGAGATTCAAACTCAAAACTTCTCGCTCTGATCGATACCATGTTAAATCAAATTGAATTGTCATATGCTCTAAAAGTTTTAGTCAATAAAAAGAAGTTAAATTTACCCTCTAATAAACAATATTGCAACAACTTGTAGAAAAACTAGTTGTTTTTGTTTCTATACTAATTATTTTTACTTTTTTTTTTATATACTTTTCTTATCCAATTTCTTTGTTTTATACAGCACTGTTAAAAAACTCCATCAATAATCATTATTTGCAGCTGGTGCAATGACTAAGTGGGAAGTTAAGGTTTGATTAAGAGTCTTGAACTCGAGAAGGTCAAAAATTAACACTCATGCATGTGCTACTATACTTCTGCATTAATTAATAATAGCGCAATAGTACACTAGAATATATATATATATATATTGAATTTTAATTTCTGATTGGATGCATCATAATTAATTCATCTTTTATTACACCCCATCCTTCAGAAGTTAGGAAAAACTTTTATTACAAAACCAACTGCAAGCATTTCTCAATATTATTGAAATTTTTTTGTTTTTTTTTTTGCAAAATTCGAACACTTAAAAGATATTTCTTAAGAGAGTATCGGAATCGAGTTTCTTGGAGGAATGAAACGAGTTACTTGTATTGGTTTGGTTAGAATTTTATTTAAATATTATTTTAATTTATTCTAATTGATTCCTATTAAAATAAGTCATGATTTTATTTATTTTGGATAGAGTTATTTTGTAATTATGACTCTATCTACGCTTCTTGATAAGGATAGATATTATTTTTGATAGAGTTATCTTGTGATTACAACACTATTCCGTTGATAACGCATAGAAGAGTCGTGACGATATTTATGTGAGAGGAGTCACCACATTTGAATATATAGAGAAGAGCCTTTTGCCCATTAAATAGATATGAGGGAATATCTAGTTAAACATGGTTAGAGAGAGTTTTTCATTTGTTTTGTGAAAATTATTCTAGGCAATTGTATTTTTTTTATTCCAATCTTTTGCCACAAGTGCATGTGTTAAAGGATAGTTGTGTATACCTTTCCGGAAAAAAACGATTGCACCGAGATCGTCCAAAATTTGCTTTCGAGGCAATAATAATATCACGACACAACTTTATTTTATAATCTCTACTTTATTTATTCAGTTTTGTAAATCAAGTCCTATTTTTCCAACATGCAATATATATAATGACTGTAAATGTATATATACGGTCCCCGAACCGAAGCTGCTACTAATAGGTGAAATATAAATGGTAATTTCTTAATTGGTCTACATTGTTAAATGCACTGAAAATGTAGTACTACTAGAGGAAGCTGGAACTAAAATTTCTAGTTATAATAAGTTGATCGATTTATTTGGTGTTCAATCACTGTCTTGAGGAAGGAAACGACCAGACATTCACATTATTTTAGCACAATTGTTACACATTGTACCTTAGTAAATACTTTAAAAGGTTAACCTCATTAAATTCTGTTTCACATTAATTATATGTTATTATTATATATATATATATTAGTTACTACTAAAAATTTATAACCTTATAATAAGTTATAACACATGCAATTATTGTTTATTTTTAATATTTTAAAAACTAGACAAATAGATCAGTTCAATATGTTAGAATCGAGAATCAATTTCATATACAGATAAAAAATTAGTCGAATTGGTGTAATGAAAATTAAGTGGAATTATTGGGAAAAAAACCCTAATTTTCGTTCTAAAAAAAACAAGCCTTGAGAATATTTTGTTGTATTTGCATTAAAATATAATTTTTATTCACGTAGAAAAGAGTTTGACTTTTCTTAAATAAGATCTCGATTTTCAACCTTATAAATGAAAAAATAAATTAAAAAAGTCTATTAAAAAAATGTTCAAGATTAATCAAAACTCCGATAGATTATAGAAGTTTTAAGACAAATATATATATATATATGATTATTAATTTTCCTCTTTTTTATTCAAAGAAAATAATTGATCAAACCGATTAAACTGATAATCGATAGTTCACATGCCTATTGTTCGATATTTAAAGATCTTGATTATCCCTCCATTTAATACTCAGTAGAATCCAAAATGAATGTGGCAAAGGTACGGGTGTCACATGCAAAAATTTCACTAACCTCTTAAAGAACAAACATGCATGCAATGCAAGTGAATTTATGACGAGTTGGGAGGTGGCGGGGGGCACACCTCAAGGTTCATGGTTTTGTTCATGTGAAGTAAATTCCTTCCTGTGGGAGCTAGCTACTAGTAAATTAAGGAGACATAATTAATGAGACCTCCTGTGACCTAATTCTTTCTTGTTGTCCATCTAAATATATGCTTCCATACTTGACAGATGGATCATCTGCCGCCCAGTCTTGTCTAGCTTTATTAGGTTTGGTTGCATTTCTTTTTTCTCTTTTTGCCCCCCACCACAATTGACAGCTATTATTTTATGGGACAATGAACAAACTTTTACGAGAACCAGGTGGTAAAGTAATAGTATGATTTTTCTTATTTAAGTATTTTTATTTAATTTGTTAAATGAAGGTTTTTAGTTCAAATCTCACTTGAGACGATCAGGTATCTAATTTCAATCATATGATGCTATTTTGGGGATTTACCCTCATAGATCTTTTCCAAATTAGTTAATAAAAATATTAATTTACGGAAAAAAAAAATGAACATACTTCTATAATATATATATATATATATATATAACAAGAGAAATACATACATACTTGTATAAAGGAATTATTTGCATCTTGCTAAAATTCAAGAAGGAAGACACATAATCTTTTATTTCTCGTCAAAAAAAAAAATTTAAATTACAACGTTTAATTAGTATAATATGAAATAAAGTTTTATTTTAAATAAATATGTAAAACGTATACACAAGGACAAATGTGGGATTTCACAAGCAGAGCAAATAGCAACAGGCTGTGAACAAAATAATAATAATAATAATAAATAATACTGGGAAGCTTCCCAGCTTTTAATTTATTCAAACAAGAAAGGAAGCTGGACCTGAAGAGCATTTGGGTAGGTTTTTATTGGTAATCAGTATTCTTCATTAGTTCAAAAAGAATTTATGAGAAGAAATTTCCAAAATTGTGACATATAATTAAGATGTAGTACAAAATCGTTTTTTAATGAGTTTTTGAATTTAAAATCTCTACTTATCAAATAAAAATATTTAAATAAGAGAGTTATATTATTAAGCTAATGGAGAGTATGTCAATAGTTGAGTTGAGTTGAAGCTGAGTTTTTCCTCTACCAGCTTCTTGCACCATTCCAACTGTCTCTCACTTGCTCCCTCTGCCTTCAAACAGTCTCACTTTCACATATACTCACAGTACTTCTCTGACCTTTTTTCTTCCCCTTCTTTTATTTTTTCTTTTGGTGAATTTTTCTTCACCTTCTTTCTGCTTACCTTGTCCTTCACAAATATATTTGACTTTTTTTTTTTTTTTTTTTTAATCCGTTACCTTTATCGATTCTCTCGAAATAAATTTATAGAGGTATACTTCAAGACTACAATACATGGCTAAATTTCGGTACCAAATCGTTCCTGGTGAAAATTAAACCTAAGTTTTCCACTAGACTTGTCAAGTGGAGGCACCTAAGTAAAGGGAGTCACACCATTGAACTACCACATTGTTCTTATATTTGACTTTATAATCAAGACATTATCTTTTTTCAAAATTGTTTTTGTATGAAGGGATAAACCTAGCTAACTAAAAAGAAAAAAAACCTACATAGACAATACTCGAATTCATTATCTTGCTCTCATACTAATACTATTTTTAACAATCGATGCATCTTAGTTAACATGCATGCACGATTTACCAGCTCAAGATGTTCGGCCCGGTCGGGACAAGCAAAAATGGGATCCATGGAAACAAATTTTGCATGAATTTAGTTGATGAACAAGTTCACACTCATGATGTGTGTGCATTTTGAGGAAATGATTTACTTCATTTTTGAAACAATTATCTAAAAGAAGTATATACAAGAGCTTGGTGGGAGAGAAAAATGTAACTAGGGTCTTTTTTTTTTTTTTTTTTTTTTTTTTAATTTTAATTTTAAAAATTAAAAAAAAAAGTAGTAGTCAATTGAATTAGTACTTTAGGAGAAGCACAATGCTGGCATGTTGACAAGAAGGAGTGTCAAATTTGGGAAATAAGGTAAGGTAAAAGCAGGGCAAGAAAAAGTTATCTTTGCATTCTTCCTACGTTTTGTTGGCCTACTATTACTATGTGACATACAATGTACAGTTGCACACAGACTTTTGGACGGCTTCGGCAGGGATGATCATCAAAACCATGTCCGTTTAACTAATTTATCAGTTCTTCCACCAAACCAGTTCTAATGTAACTAGTTTTGCCAAGTGTCTGGATGAGCTGTGGACGCGTATGTATATATACACATAGAGAGAGAGAGAGAGTAGGCTGTAGTAGCTAAAACATTAGGGTATTTAATATTTTTATTTTTTAAAATGACATCCAACTCATATTTATACAGACAAGAAGACATAGCTCATGTAATCTTCTGATTTACATCATAAATTTACATGAATATGTCAAAAAATATAAGTATAGATCTAAGTATTCATTGTTAAATTAAGATATTTCTTTTGGTACAATGAGAATAATGTCAAAATAATTTATCGTGTCACGTTGCGGGCTACTCGCTCGATTGATAACAGTTTTATTTATAATTCAATAAATTATGAATTCAAATTGCGTTGGTAAACGAATTAAATAATATAAAAAATTGCAAATTAACTTAAAGAAATTCATCTATTAAAATATTATAAAATCATTCACAATTTTTACTCATATTTAAATTTAAATCTAGTTATGAGTATATAACATAACATATATATATATATATTTCCAATCTTTTGATCATTGGTACATTTAGTCCCTTTTTTATCTTTTTTTTTTTATATATAATAGGTTCTAAATGTACAATAGACAAGTGATTTGGTCTATTTTTTCACAAAATTTATTTATCTAAATAATAAATTTTATAAAGAGAGTGACTAAATGCACATTCTTATTATACATTAAAGACCTATTAAATAAAAATTAAAGAAAAATAACCATTTGCACCAAAATTCACTATTTTTTCATATATATATATATAGACAGAAAGAGTTCATATACGCATAATTTTTTTTTTTTTTTTTTTTTTTTGTCAAATTAGTTTAAAACAAAAAAAGATATCCCAAATAAAAAACAGTAATAAGGGTTTCTTTTCTTTTTTGCCCCCATTTTTGTACCACTACCTAACTTTTAGTAGTGTTATACAGACAAAAATCCTATTTAAAAATAATAATAATAATAATAAGACTATTTTCTTATACAATTTTTAGTCAAACTCGTAATTATAGCAGCCGGTTATTTGATATGACAACAATGACTAATGAACTCACGTGCTTGTCATACTTTTTTTTTTTTTTTTTTTTCCAGCTACAAATTTCTATTTCCAGTGTACTGTGTACATACTATGGTCAATTCCTCTCAACAAACCTTTCCTCACGTTTCCTTCTGTAATAGAAGTTTCAGTGCCGACATTTAAGCTAAAAAGATTCTATTAAGATCTCACCAATTTTTTTTTTTTTTTTTTTACATTTTTTATAATATCCATTAAGAAAAATTGTGATAATGTGATTATTACATGAGATTTATAATTCTACTTTACAACTTATTCTCAATATTTAATTTTATTTTTTAAAATTTTAAATTTTTTTTTTATTTCTAATATAATTTGAATCCATTACTTATTGTAATTATTAATAAAGTTGTTATCATCAAAACAATCACTCCTAATCAACTTATTTTGAATAATTGAACAAATTTAAATTAGTTATTAATTTTAAAAATAGAAAAATTTTAAATTATTTAAATTACGCGCCTGAATTTAAACGGTCGAGAAAGCAAAATGGCGGGATCTCCCATTAAAGGGGGCAGAAAAAGGACCTGGCAGGAAAAAAAAAAATAGAGTGATCCAAATACTGAGCTGTCGTGCCCGTGTCACGAACCCTCCCGATTTTGAATCCGGCCGTCCCTCATACTTTTGCCTCTTGGCTATCTGGAAAAGCCACTGCCTTTGGAATCACACTCCCCATACCTACGTAGCATCCACGTCAAATGCCCGAGTGTCCCCACTTCCGTCACTGTGGGTGCTGATGATTACTCCCCCGCCGTCCGACTTGGCGGGAATAATCACACCCCCGCTTTCGTTCTTAGACCATTTTCCCGCGCGCCAGTTCTACAAAGGTCAACCGCCCCGCTAACGACCGTTACAGCGCCCTCAAGAACCCACTTTATTACCTATTACTATTATTTTTTATTTTTTTATCTCAAATTTTCAAAAAAAGTCATCTTCTTATATATATATATATATTGAAATTGTTAAGTAATTTTACCTTTAATATGTTCCGAACTCATAATCTTTGATATTATATGCATTGCTAATTAAACTTTTTTTTTTACTCTCATATATATATAAAAAATAATGTTTTAAGAATTGATAAGTTTTTTTATTATAAAATAATAATAATAATAATAATAAAAAGTATTGCAGTATTACTATTGCCTAGTACTTTGCTGCACGATCTTTTGACGGGTTGTGTTTAGACTCCGTGAGTAGCATTTAATTTGTCTGCTGACGTGGCAAAATCAGATCGAGTAAGGAGAAACGGATCCTGCGGTGGAACGCGAATCATTTTTTTTTTTTTTTTTTTTTTTATTTTGATGGGGTCGTTCGAAGAGAAACCTTGTGGACGGGCAAAGATCTTTCCACATCGTGAGAAATAGCAGAGACAAAAGCCAATCCCGTAACGTGTTTTCTGCCAGCAATGCACGTGATTGTCAGAGAAGGTGGAGCCCACGTTCGGGGTTTGTTTTATGACACCCCTTTTAAGGGGTGTGCCGTTATCGTGCTTTTTACATGTCCGAGTTATTACAATGAATATAGTAGTAGGTGCAGTATTTTATTATTATTATTATTATTATTTTTTGGCAAAAAAATAAATATATCCATTTTAAAAAAAATGAACCAAGAGTAATAGTTACTAGTAATAATAAAATAGGAAAATAAAAGAGGCCAAAAGCGTGCTTGCACGACTTTGATGTCAATAATAAAAATTACTAATGACTAATATATGGGAACATGCAAACGTTTGAGGAATCTCTCATACTTTCTAAATTGTAGAAGAATAAATTCTTTCCCTTTTATATTATATATATATAAATTAAGTCATATATCTAAAAAAATAGAGTATTTACACGCTCTAATTCATCAGCTATGAATCAATATAATTTTGACTAAAATAATTTATAAACAAAAAATATTATATGACATCATCATGAATATGAATGAAAAAAAATTAAATACAAAAAACAAAAATTATTAGAAAATATATATAACTTCATTCTAGTCATCATAAATAATGGACATATATTTTTTTTTTATCATTTTTTAAATTTTGAAGAAAAAATATATGAATCTTAATGAAATTTCAACTCCAGGAGTTAATAATGGTAAAAACGGTTCAACTTGTTTGCATATGAACTTCTTGTATTTGCCATTATATTTATAAATTAGATTAAAATAAATTTAGTTTTCAAATAATCATTAGTATTGAATCGTAAATTTATCTTTATTGTTGTTCGTGGTGTTAACTTTACTTCCAAGCTTCTTGATTAATCAAATCCGAGGAAACCAAGTGTGACAAATAAATAATTAATTAATAATTAAAATAATAATAATAATAATAATGAAATGACTTCGTTATAAGTAAGAGCAATGATCATATATGTAGCTGAGCAATATCAAATCAAATACTATAAAATAAACCGGCCCAAAACTATGACAATAGCTAAAAAAAAAAAAAAAAACCGGTAATGAATTGTGGACGTCATAATATAGGTCGGCAGATCCAAACTTAATTTACAATCCAACTTCTTTAAAATTTCAGCCCCCACCTCTCACCAGAAATAATAATTTGAATTACAAAAAAAAATAAAAATTTCCATTTTATCTATAATATCCTTTATAATATTAAAAAATACTATAGATAGTCCGCATTGAGAATGTTCTTAGTTACTATCTAAAAATATACTAGTTTATTTATTTTTAAATATTTTGATTTCCATACAGTTAAATAAATTGAGTTAGATATTTCTAAATATATTAATAAAATTTATTAAATTGTTTTATATTTTATTAGTAAAAATGACAAAATCAAGTTTAATTTTCTTTTTAGTTTTTTAAAAAATAATGAATTAAAATAAAGCTAAATCATATTATTTATATTATATATATATATATATATATATAAAAAAAAGGAATTACTATGATTTAACCATAGTCGTTGATTTTAATATAAGAATATCAAGCCCACCTTGAATTCTATACCCTTCTATTCACCCACTTCTCCAACCCCACCCCCTTCCTCTCATCACTATTGAGTCCAACGTACGCAAAGCACAATTGCCCAACTTCCAGCGTGGCATCCCAGCTGGACAGTTTAAACCACCCTCCCAAGCTCATGGGATCTACCGACGCGTGTCCACAAGCTTAGTTGACTTCAAGAAGCAAAAAGAATATAACCTATTTTTTTCCTTAAAAAAATAAATAAAATTATTCATAAATAAAATTTTTAAAAAAGAAAAAAAAAAAAAAAAGGAAAGAAAAGTAAATGAAAGTCACCCTCTCCCAGCTCAGATGTACAGCACCAGTCACGCATGTGACACGACCACCCTTTGCGTGGAGGCGTGGTCTCCAAAATATACACCTCTGATAATATTTTATTAATATAATAATAATAAAATATTATTATTGCTGTTAATTAAAATAATGTATAAATAGGAGAAGTAAGTGAGAGGGGGTGCAAAACACATTAGCTGACAGCGTGCTTTCCGGAGCTTTAGAGAGAGAGAGAGAGAGGTATCTTTTGTAGAGAGACAAAGATCAGGGGCAGCGATATTAGTAAGTATTGCATAATCAAGCAAACGTACAAGAAGAGAAGAAGAGGGAGAGGAGGAAAGGGAAAGTAAAGGAAGGAGAGGACTGTCATTGTTTGTAATGGCGATTGGGTCTATGTGAAGGAATATTACTGTTCAAAAATTTCTTTGAGAAGTTCGTCACTTTTAAGGAAAAGGGTGGAAGCAGCATCCACCAAGGGGGTAGTACTTAAATACTGCTGGGTTTTGTTTCTTGTTTTCTTGGTGGTGGTGGTTTGGAGGAGTAAAAAGGGCGGTTAAGAGAAGGTAAACTTTGAAGGTGTGAAGAAATATGGAGTGGCCTTCTTATTTGGATGAATATGAGAAACTTGTGTTTCGCATGACTACTCCAAGGTATTTCTGGTTTTTCTTTTTTTTCCTTTTTTTGGCTTCTTCAATATTGTTCTGGTGTTCCTTTTGTGCTTCAATTTCAATCGATTAGAGGTTTTACTTCATTTTTACTGAAATTTCTGGGTTTTGTAAAGTTGTTTTCCACGGCGGGATTCAAAACTTCGTTTTCCTCTGTTTTTCCTACGTTTTGGTTGGAATTTCGGTGGAAGATGTTCCTGGAAACAAAGAAATTTTCATCTCTTTACGTATTTCTCAGTTTGGAAACTTTCCTCCTCTCTAGTTTGATATCAATATTAAGAAAATCAAGCCGTATCTCTTTGGATTTTTACTTCCTCCTCCTTCCTTAATGTTTTTTTTTTTTTTTTTTCCCGTTTTTCCCTTAAATTTTATTTTATTTTCTAAATTACTGTAAGTTAAATTAGTTGAGTCTGGAACAATTTCTTACATTCGAAGTTACTCCGTTCTTCATTCTTGACTTTTCGATGACCTTGAAACATCCATGTCCCTCAGTTTTAATAAAACTTTAGCAACAGAAAAATCATTTCCATTTTAAAAAAAAATTGGAAAAGGGTCTCCGACGTAGCTGACTTCTCTTGTCGTTGCTTTTACAGAGTCATGATTGACAATGCTGGCTGTGCCAACGCCACCCGCGTTATGGTAAATACCAACTCTTCAAAATCTTGACTAAAATTTTCTTCAAATATAACTAGCGCGTTTCTGGTTTTTCATACTTTTCCGCCCTTTGGTTTTCCAGATTGATAGCGCTAGAAAACACGGGATCCTTCTAGAGGCAGTGCAAGTCTTGACGGATCTGAACCTTTCAATAAAGAAGGCCTACATTTCTTCTGATGGTCGGTGGTTTATGGACGGTAAGTGTCATTTTTCAATGCTCCAGCTAACATGCGTACTTTGCCATTTTTTTCCCCCATAAGCTACTTTTAACGGTTGTGTCTTTTCTTTTCTGTTTCTCGTGTGTTTTAATTGAGTTATTAAATTCTTTTGGTTGTTTTGATCTGATTGTGCCGTTTCATTTGTGTTCCTTTGTTATTTTTGCAGTTTTCCATGTGACTGATTTAAATGGCAACAAATTAACTGACGAGAGCGTCATCAATTATATTGAACAGGTAAATAAATCTTTGTAATTTCTTCACCTTCCTCCTCAGTTTTATTCTGATTGTATTTAATTCTCTTAATATCGAATAAAATTAACTAATTGTATTCCGATGTCTTATTTCTACAGTCACTGGGGACAATTCATTATGCCAGATCAAAATCCATGGAGGGTTTAACTGCATTAGAGTTAACTGGAACTGATCGAGTCGGGCTCTTGTCCGAGGTTTTTGCGGTCCTAGCTGATATGCAGTGCAATGTGGTGGAATCTAAGGTCTGGACACACAATGGCCGAATTGCATCCTTAATTTATGTTAAGGATTGTGATTCAGGCTCCCCAATTGCGGACTCGCAGAAAATTGACAGGATTGAAGCTCGATTGAGGAATGTCCTCAAGGGTGATAATGACATTAGGAGTGCTAAAACTTCAGTTTCTATGGCCGTTACTCATACAGAGAGGAGGCTTCATCAAATGATGTTTGCTGATCGCGATTACGAAAGAAAACCAATTATTAAGACTAGTAGCGATTCACCCTTGGTAGGAGTCCAGAATTGTATAGAGAGGGGTTACTCTGTAGTAAACATTCAGTGCAAGGATCGGACTAAGCTTCTGTTTGATGTTGTTTGCACGTTGACGGATATGCAGTATGTTGTGTTCCATGCCACCATCACCACAGCCGGAGACAGAGCTTATATGGTATATAATATATATTGTTTACTGATTAATTATGGTAAACCATTTTCGATTAATTTACTGAACTCTGTTGATTGAATATGATTGCAGGAATTCTTTATTAGGCATGCAGATGGGACTCCAATTAGTTCAGAAGCTGAAAAGCAACGTGTGATTCTATGCTTACAAGCTGCAATTGAAAGAAGGGCATCTCAGGTATTATAATATTCTTTTGGGTGTTTGTGTGATTGTAAGGGGGTGTGGAAAGTGTTTTATTTACATGTAATTGTTTGATGTATGACAGGGTGTAAGGCTAGAGCTTTGTACAAGTGACCGAGCAGGCCTATTGGCTGATGTAACGCGAACCTTCCGAGAAAATGGCCTTAACGTGACAAGGGCTGAGATATCCACAACCAGCGAAACAGCTCTAAACGTATTCTACGTCACGGATGCTGCTGGAAATCTTGCTGATACCGCCATCATCGAAGATGTTAGGCATAGAATTGGATTGAACTACTTGAAGGTGAAGGAACTACCACTGATCTATCATCAGAAGGCCGAAAGGGATGAGGAGGCTTCAGTCGGTGTTGGTGGGACCATGTTGCTCTCACTAGGAAGTCTGGTTAGGCGGAATCTGTACAATTTGGGATTGATCAGATCATATTCCTAGATGCAAAAAGGAGAAAAATTGTTCCTGGGGGAGGAATCCGAAGCCACCCCTCCTTGTTGGGGCATATACCTTGCTTCAGAATTCAAGAACCTGGGGCATTTGTAAATAGTGAAGGAAAAGGGGGAGGATGATAGAGTATTAGAGGTATTTGGTGATAGTAGTTGGATTTGGTTGGTTGCATAGGCAGATGGAGCCCACCTCTCCTCTCCCCCATGCCCCACTTCTTAATTTGAAATTTGTAACAGAGCCAACAAAAGTAAAAGGTGTTCTGGGGATAATACACGGGGTTGGGCTGGTTATAAAATTGATTGTTGAAAAGCTTGGTCAGAAGTAGTGGAAGATAATAGCCATTATCAGGTTGGAGGGGTGGTGTATTAGAAAAATGAAATTTATTTGTACACAGCATATTTGTACATAGCTTTATTATTTAGTTTTAATTTTTTTTTTTTCTATATTTTTGCGTGTCGCTATCTCTTTTGCTTTCTCTCTCATCTTGTTTTCAATATTTGATAATTGGATTAATAATTTTTTATTGTGAACATATGTAAAACTTGAAAAAATTATGGAACTAATTCATTAAATGCTAACAGTTTTTAGGAGCTGTTGGACGGAAAGGGTGCATATGTGATTTATTCAAATGAAAGAAAATCACTCGTAAAGATTTGGTATGAAATTGTAACGACAATTTTTGTCCAAAAATTTCAAATATGGCTGCCCCGCCTTTTCCCCCTCTTGAATGCAAATTGCAATTGATTACCATTCTTTCCAACCATTACTATTTTTATTTTTTTAATTTTTTTATTTTTTTGACTCCTTCTCTCATTCCAATATTGTAAGAAATGGGTTGAACTTAGTTGAGCACTTCAATATTTTTCAACTGTCGGAAATTGGTGTTAGGTTTTGGGAAGAGACTGGTTAAACGCGTTTGCTTAATAAAATATAATTTAGTAAACTTCTTTACATTATTTTTTTGATTATATATATATATTGTGAATTAGGTTCTCACATCGCTAGCATCTATGAGATCTTGGAATGGTTATTAAATAAGGGTTTGAAACCAAATACTCACAACACGTTTTAAACTTATGAAGTGCATCTGAAATGTGTCAAAATAAATTAATATAATATATTAAGTTGTTTATTACAATATATATATAT
>JAXGGT010000131.1:5097166-5122082 GCA_035583425.1 Marsdenia floribunda | reverse complement strand
GGGAGAAAGAAGAGGACGAAGAGAGGCGATGACTGGCAAAGAAGGAAGAGAGAAGAAGGAGAGAATTAGAGTTTTAGTTTTAAATTTTTTCGATATATATATATATATATTTAATTTGTTAATGGGAATATCAAATTATTGAAAGAATAAACACGAAAACTTCTTGTTTTGAAGGAAGAAGAAAATTCCAGAAAGTCCAATGTATATATTTATACACACACACACACACACACACATAAGAAGAAGGAATTAATGTTTTTCTTTTCTCTTTTTTTTTTTTTTTTCCGGACAACGTGGAACCTTTGTTAAGAACGACGGAAGATGTGTAGGAATCATGACATATTGTTCGATCGTGGGAGGTGGAGAATGATGCTTTATTTCATGAGTGCCTTAGGAGAAAGAAAGGGGAAAAATGACTGTCTCAACCGCACACATGAATTCGAAATCACGTCTGCTTGTTAATTTCTCTCTCTCTAACTTGAATAATATTCAAAAGCTACTTACTATTATGTGGAAATCATCATTATTTGTTCTTCGACTTTACTTCCTTCTCCTTAATTTTTACATGAGTCCTTCTACATGAGTCCTTCTCCTTAATTTTTACATGACGCTTATATAATATTTATAAAATACGTTACTCACTTGCGCTAAAATAACGTGGGAATATACCCTTTAAAATTATAATATATAACTAAAATTCTGCATAAAGTCGTCTTTAGTGAGAATCAAACCAAAATTCTCTATTTGATAAGTTAAATGTAGACATCTAAATAAGGGAAACTAACCACTGAACTACCAACTTATTTTCCTATCCCTATTTTCATAGTGGAGGTTTTAGTTGGTGGGACCCTTCTTATATTATTTTGTCCTGGAACGAACTGTCCAATTAGCCCAAGTAAGATGGGCCGGCCTAGTTCAGTGTGCAATTCAACCCATTAACTTCCATATTTGGGTTTTCAAGTGGGTCTGCCCATCAAAGGTTGGTTGGTTTATTCACAATTCATTGAAAAGCGTCCAACAATCTGAGAACAAGATAATAGTTCAGTGGTGTGGTTCTCTTTACTTAGGTGTCAAGTGGAGGACTTAGGTTCAATTCTCACCATGAACGGTCTTGTGCCGAATTTCAGCCGTGTGCTATAGTCTTGAGGATATACCTGTAGATAGTAAAATGTTGTAATTTTTAAAAATATTAATTTTGTGGTAACAAAAATTCCACCTAATTAACTTTTACTTTCATTTACTAATTACCCTTTTACTTTATCATAATTACTAATTATTTATTAATGATTACTAATTACCTTTTATATTTACCGTGACGAATCACAGGTTGACACGTGACAAGGCTTGAGGCTCCATTCCCTCTATAAATAGAAGGCCAAGGGAGAGCTTCAAAGGAGGGATACAAGATACAACATGCAAGTCTTGAGATAGAGAAACTCCTTCACGGCCCTTGAAGATATCAAATATATTCAAATTAATGAAATATATTTTACATTGATTTCATTTGCATTATTATTTTAATTTTTGCAGATGAGAAATCACTGTCCACAATACCCCCATAGATCCCTCCCAATTAATCAATAAGAATACCAAGTTAAAAAAAAAAAACAAAGCATCCAACAATCCAATTAGAGCTTGGTTCTCTTCCCCCCCCCCCCTCCTCCAAAAAAAAAACATGTTACATGTCTCACATTAACACATAAATAAGTGTTAGGATTTTCCTAAAAAATAATTTGATGTGAATTAAGTTTAAAATTAGTTATTGAATTCTAGAGGGTTAATACCAAAAATAAACCGATTCAAATTTTTGTAAAATTTAGCGTAAAAGTATAATATCTTTTTAAAATATATATGTTAAGTATTATTATAAAAAATACTTTTTTTAAAAAAAAAAATTTGAGACACTTTCGCCTCTGATGTGTTTGAACTCATGACCTTTTAGATTACAAGTGAAACAACTATTAACTAAGTGCCTTCTTGACAAAAATACTCATTAATGTACTTTTCAAAATGACTAATTAAAATATTTATTTTATTATTATTATTTACTTTTATAAAGTTTAAATAATAGAAATAAGTATTATTTAAAAAATAATAATATGAATGAAGGGTATAAAGGGGAAAAAAAGTAATAAAAAAACTATTAAAAATCTCTCCAAAAGATAAGTAAAACAAAAAAAAAAAACAAGGATAAATATATATACACTTTAATTTTTAAGATGACAAATAAAAAAAAGGAAAAAATTAAAAACAAAACAGAAGGGAGTAAATAGATTAACGATAATTTAAGAAAATTTTTTTTAGATAAGTAGGTATTTAAAATTAATAAATATAAATATAATCGATAAAATTCAAAAATAAAATTAATATTTAAATAATCTATTAGATTCCGTGTTAAGGTAATCTGTAGTAAGAAAAGATTCCTAGGTATCACAACAGAAAATCCGCAACATTAACGTATTTTTAGGAAATACCTACAAATTCCAGTTTTTATTTATTTATTTTTGTAAAATCAAGGCATTCTTTTCCTATACAGCTTTTACCAAGTCAGGCTGTCCCTATTTAAAGATATATATCTATATATTAAAAAACTCAATATTTTAATATAAAATTCTATAATAATTAAAAATTAAAATAAATATTTAATGTATTAAGTCTATATTGTTGTCTTCTTTTTTTTTTTTGTAAGGATAATAATATCTAAACTATCATAATATATTGCAATAAAGATGCAACCGACACTTATCAAAAAAAATAAAAATAAATAAATAAAGATGCAACCGACAATCAATTATAAAAAAAAAAAAAAAAAAAAAATGCAACAGAGATTCCGTCAAAGACGGCTGAGGATAAATTTTTAATAGAATAGGTCTTGGATTAACTAATAATTCCGCATCACGGCTTCATTATATATAACATTACCTTAGAATTTCCCTCAAAATCCTGCAAACAGAACATAAGTACGGACTGGGAGCAGACTGCAGAGTTAAAAATGGTAATGGATACAGGAGACCGCCTCCGTTCAACCCTGTTCTTCGTATTTGCAGCTTTATTACTATTCGCTGTAAGTAAACAGGGATTGATTCAGCCGAAGGGACCTTCGTGGTTAGGTTTCAATAATGTGAGAAAAGTTAAGCTAATGGGTGCGGTGCCCGATACCGGTGCTATGTTTCCCGAGTTCAAGAACCTGGCTACCCAGATTCCTTTACACCCGCTAGATCCATTAACGGTGCAAGAAATCAACAGGGTTCGGGACATCCTGTTGTCCCAGCAGCCTTTCTCGACATCTTTTCCATCAATCCACTCTTTAGAACTCGATGAACCCGAAAAAGATGCGGTCTTGAGTTGGGTAAAAGGAGACCCTCTTCCCCCTAGGAAAGCATTCGTGACCGCCTACCTGAATGGTCAGACTCACTTTGTCACAGTGGACTTGGGTTTGGGACAAGTCACAAGCACCGTCACGGTTCCGGGATCATCGGGTTATCCCATGGTGACATCGGAAGATCTCATATCTGCTTTACGAGTGGTATACTCCAGTGGAGAGTTCAATAAAACCGTACAGGGTCGAGGGGTGAAGTTGTCGGATTTGTCCTGCCTCACGCCATCCACTGGGTGGTTTGGACCGGAGGAAGAAGGGAGAAGGGTTGTCAAGGTCATGTGCTCTTCGAAGGAAGGCACCGCAAACTTCTACATGAGGCCTATCGAAGGATTAGTTGTAACTGTGGACATAGACAATCAAGAAATAGTGAAAATCTCGGACACTGGCCGAGATATTCCAATCCCACCAGCTAAGAATACAGATTACAGATACGAGGTACAGAAAGAGCCACCAAAAATGCAGCCTCTCAATCCCATATCAATAGAACAGCCGCTGGGACCGAGCTTTAGCGTGGAAGATGGTCATATAATTAGATGGGCGAACTGGAGATTCCACCTTAAGGCAGACCAAAGAGCTGGGATGATAATATCCCACGCTAAAGTTCAAGATTCGGAGACAGGGGAATTCAGAAGCGTAATGTACAAAGGTTTTCCGTCGGAATTATTTGTACCGTACATGGATTTGGACGAAGGTTGGTACTTTAAGACGTACATGGACGCCGGAGAATTTGGGTTAGGGGAGACGGCTATGCCTCTTGTCCCGCTCAATGATTGTCCTCGGAACTCGTACTACATGGATGGCCTTTTCGCATCTGTTGACGGAAAGCCGTTTGTTCAACCTAACATGATCTGTATCTTCGAGAAGTACGCCGGCGACATTAATTGGCGGCACTCGGAGATCCCATTCATTGTTGATGTATTCTTGTTTTTTTTTTTTTTTTAATTTATTCTTGTGTAGATGAGATGTGCCCAGGAAATGATGATTATTAAACTATAATTATTCTTTTGCAGGCAAGAGAATCAAGGCCAAAGGTGACTCTGGTGGCTAGAATGGTTGCAACTGTTGGAAACTACGATTACATTTTCGATTGGGAATTTCAAACTGATGGATTAATTCGTGCTCAGGTCTTTCCTCAATTTATTTTCTATTAAGTTAGATTTCTTTGAGAATTATTACCTGCTTTAATTTTCATACATTCAAAATATATATATATAAATAATATTCTTTTACTAATTAACCACTCTGTTGGGTATCAAAACCATGGAAATTCAAGGAAAAATTACTTTGACTATAAGTATTCACCTAACTCTATCCTTTTGGGAGATGCCTAAAAATAGATCCGTGCGGGCTTGTCCCAAAGCGGATAATATCATACTAATGTGGAGTTAAAGTGGTATTTTGGTGGTCCTAACAAGTGGTATCAGAGCCAGGTGGTTCGAGATGTGGACTACGTTGTGTGGGAGGCTTCCTCAGCATGCCCTCGCGATTGGAGATCTGTGTTTGGTGGTGTCTTGTGTTGAAAGTCTTCCTGATATTGTAGTTTGGTGGTGTATTGTGTTGAAAGTCTTCCTGATATTGTAGTGGTCAGGCAGCGTGTCCCGTTGGTTGATAGCGGCGGTACAAGATGATTTGACGGATCAAATGAGTTCAGGGAGGCCAGAGTTGTGTGGTCTTTTAGTTTTAGGGAAGGATTGTTGGATATCAAACCCAAATCCACATTAGAAATTCAAAGAAAAATTATCTTAAATATAAATATCCATCTAATTCCGAGGCCTTTTAAGAGATGCCCTCCTAACACACACTTCTATTAAAAATAATTACTTACATTCTTTTTGTTTTCTCAGGTAGGGTTGTCGGGAATGATACTGGTGAAAGGAAGCCCATACGAAAATTTATATCAAAACCCCAAAAACAATACGGAAGAAATGTCGAGTCCATTTGTATCAGAAAACGTGATCGGTGTAATACATGACCATTACATTACTTACTATTTGGACATGGACATCGATGGCTCCGACAATTCATTCCTTAAAGTTCACCTGGAGAAAGAGAGGACATTACCAGCCGGAAAATCTCCAAGGAAAAGCATCATGAAAGCTAAAAGACAAGTTGCTGTAACCGAGGAAGATGCAAGAATTAAGCTTAAGCTATATGATCCGTCTGAATTTCACTTGATCAATCCTTCAAAGAGGTCTAGGTTGGGTAATCCAGTTGGTTACAAACTTGTTCCTCACGGCACTGCTGCTAGTCTGCTTGACCATGATGATCCCCCTCAACTGCGTGCAGCTTTCACCAATAATCAGGTTGGTTAGTTGACTGATTCATTGAATGTGATCTCCCACTCCGAGTAGATTTCTTTCTTTTTGTTAAAAAAAAAAAAAAGTTCCATAAAGTGATTTGATTTGATCTTTGTTTGTTGTTGCATTGATAATTTAAGATATGGGTGACTCCATACAACCGATCAGAGCAATGGGCAGGAGGGCTTTTGTCGTACCAAAGCAAAGGGGATGACACACTTGCTACCTGGTCCGAAAGGTAAACTTAATTCTCAAGGACATCAAATGACATTAGTACGTAGTAATAGTAGTGTAGAAAAAAATGGAAAAAGAAAAGGCCTTTTTTTTTTAACAATTTTTTGGTCTGTGATGGTTGAAACAGGAACCGTCCGATTGAGAACAGGGATATTACGTTGTGGTATACACTGGGATTCCATCACGTTCCCTGCCAAGAAGACTTTCCGGTGATGCCAACGGTGTCCTCTGGGTTTGATCTAAAGCCCGTTAATTTTTTCCAAAGAAACCCAATTCTGGCAGCGAAGCCTAATTTCCAAGAGGATCTGCCCTTCTGTTGGTCTCGGCATACGCATTGATCGGTTCCACGTCGTTTTTCTTTCTTTCTTTTTTTTTAAATAATTTAAATTTAAATATTATAGCGATGTCACAGTAGATTCGAATTGAAAAAAGTATCATTAAAACATGAAGTATACAAATTTTGAATGAAAAATTGGTAGATTTGGTCCCTAATCTTTCGATTATTGGTGTAGTTAGTCCATTTTTTTAATTTTTTTTTTATTTTGTAGATACTTAATGTATAATAAGTTGGTGTATTTGATTCATTCTTTCACAAAATTTGACTTTTCCAAACAATATATTTGTGAAAAAAATGACAAAAAATATACCAATTTATTATACACTGAGGACCTATTAAATAAAAAAAAAAGACAAACCACACAAAAATCATAAACATTAGGGACTAAATTCACTAATTTTTTATTTTGAATTGTAGTATTTTTATTTGATATTTAATATTATTAATAAAATTATTATTTCATTTATATATATATATATATATATAATTTTTTTTGATAAGCATTATTTCATATATATATATATATATATATTGAAAAAGATATCAATGGAAGAGTTTTTATTAGATGGAATATTTTATTATTTTCTTCTATATTTTGGGGGGCACTTTGGTAACTTTGTAAAAGAGTTCAGTTCAAATTTTGATTTTGATTTTTTTTTGAAAAGTTGAGGCACTTTGATAAATTTAAAGATATCTTCACCTGTCATATAAAATAAAATAAAATAAAGTGATGGAATCTTCACAATCATAGAATGTGGATCTGAAGAACCTTGAAATCGACAAAGAGGAAAAAACCAAAGTAAAATAAAATAAAATAAAATAATCTCGTAATTAACGGTGATATCTTGCAACTAGTTGGATCTGACCACTTGTGAACATAATTTTATATTTATATATTTAATAAAACAATACCACTTTAAATAAATATATTATATTATTATAATAAATTATAGATATTTGTGAATATATTTATAATAAATTATTAATAATTTAATATTTAAATTAAAAATTTTAATTTGAAGAGTTCTTTATTTATTAAATTCATCTTATTCAAAATAATTATGACGAAATTTGAATTTAAATGAATTAAATTGTAGTCATTTAAATAGAATTTATCTAAGATTTGTTGTAGGGTTTGGCAGCCAACAAATTTGGTACCAAAGTTATGAGGCAAATTGGCATAAATAGTCCCCAAGCTATGGTCTTTTGGTGACATTGGTCCCCGAACTATAATTAATTGTGTGACATTGGTCCCTAGGGTTAGATTTTCTGTCAAACTACCGTTAATCTTAAAAAAAAAAAAAATTGCTCAAGGGTATTTTCGTTATTTCACTGTTCATCATACAAAAAAAAAATAAAAATAAAAATAAAAACATTATAAATACATATACGATGAAGAACACACTTGATTCATTTTCGGGAAGGTGTGTTCTATATGCAATTAATCAGGTGTGTTTTTCACCGTATATGTATGTATAATGTTTTTATTTTTATTTTTTTTTTGTACGATGAACAGAAAAATAACGAAAATGCCCTTGGACAAATTTTTTTTTTTGAAGATTAACAGTAGTTTGACAGAAAATCTAAACCCCAGGGACCAATGTCACACAATTACTTATAGTTCGGGGACCAATGTCACCAAAAGAATAGTTCAGGGACCAATGTCACCAAAAGGCCATAGTTTGGGGACTATTTATGCCAATTTGCCAAAGTTATGATTGATATTTTTTTCTCTTGGGAAGTGTTTTACGGAGAGAGAGAAGCAATTGAGTTGTCTCTTTCTGATAGGGAGACAACCTGCGTCAAAAAGCATAACATTTATTGATTGTTTCACCGAAAATTTTATGCGAAAAAAAATAAAAAAAATTTCAATTTTTTCACTTTCCTTTTTTTTTTTTTCTTTGATAAAATTGTTTCTCTTTCTTTATTAAATTTATCCGTTTTCAATGGCTTTTTTTTTTTTTAAAGCTATGTGTAGATTAAATATAATCATATAAATACAACAAAGAATATATAATAAATATGGATATATAATAAATAAACTATCAAAAAAAAAAAAGAATATATAATAAATAATTTTCTCAATATATAAGACAACGTGTCTTCAAATATGATCTTTCAATATACATATCAAATTTGAGATTGACGAAGAAATTGATGAAAATAATAATAATAATATTATTAATGATTAATTTAATTATATATTTTTAAAAGACAAAGATAAAATTATAATAAATTAAATAAATTGATGAAATTTTAAGAATAAATTCTATGCATTTTATTAAATTTTTTTATTTGGTATTTATTTGAGATGTGGAGACAAAATATATTTCTAAGTATACCAGCTTTGTTTATAATTTCGGAGGTCATGAGTTCATGTTAAAGACAAAAGTCCTTAATTTTTTTTTTTTTTTTAAAAAGTATATATATTTATATTTATTTATTTATCGATAATATCATAACATTAAATGAATTAAGTATATGAAAAATATATTTTTACTTAAAAAGACTTTTCAATATATATGTATATATATTTATGGATAATAAAATAGCATTAAATGAATTAAATATATGAAAACTGTATTTTTCTTTTAAAAGAGACTTTTCAATATATATATATATATATTTATTTTATGGATAATAATCATGATACAATAGCATTAAATGAATTAAATATATGAAAAGGATATTTTTCTTAAAAAAAGACTTTTTAATATACATCTGAAACGACATTGAAAAAAAAACAAAAAAAACAAAAAAATTAAGATATTTCGATGCTGATAATCTTCAGAACATCAGCATTGAAGACGTCAAGAAAACGGACCATTAATCTTAGTAATGTTTTTTTTCCTTCACATTCATTTATAATATTTTCAATAAGAAAATTAGCAAGCAAGAAAAAGATATTTCCTGTATCCGTCCATCACTGGTAATTTAATTTCAGGTACCATGACTCAGAATTTTCTGCCACATTCAATGTGTCTCCTCTATTATTATTATTATTTTAATTTATATTTATAATTATTATATTTGTGGATCGTGATTTATCGTCTACAAAATTAAAATTGGAAATAATGTAAATAAAATCAATGTAAAATATATTTTATTAATTTGAATTTATATGGGTTACAGTCTCCTATTTAATCAGGAGATTCTCTCTGTCAATGGATTCGAGGCCCTTTTGGCTTAATCTCGATCTTCGATTTGATACCTCCGAGGGTCTTTGGACTTGGTTTAGAAATGGATTTGATATGAATCCGAGGGTCTTTGGACTTAATCTCGGGATGAATTTGGTATGACTCCAAGGGCCTTTGAGACTTGATATTGGAGAGAATTTGGACTTGGGAGGAAAAGAATCTAATATGACAGAGCTTCTCTACCTCAAGACTTGTTTGTATGTTGTTGTCTTTTGAAGCTTTCCCTTGGCCTTTTATTTATAAAGGGAATGAAGCCACATCATCTTGCCACGTGTCAACCTATGATTCGTCAAAAAAAATATAAAAGGTAATTAGTAATTAGTAACAAATAAATGGTAGTTAAGGTAAAATAAAAGAATAATTAGTAAATAAAAGTAAAAGTTAATTAGGTGAAATTTTAATTACCACAAAATTACTATTTTTATAATTACAACATTTTACTATTTACAATATTTTTTAATATTTATAATTACTTCCTCTATTTTTATTTATTAAGTTAAAAAATTAAGATATCTTTATTAATTTTGTTAATATTTCAATAATTAATTATATTTATTAATTATTTTTATAAAAATAAATAAAGTTAAAAATATTTTATTTTATTTTTTTTAATGAAAAGACCAAAAAAAAAAAAAAAAAAAAATATTCTTGCTCTAAAAGTGTCAGAGGGGATTGGTGGACTTATATCTAAATCTAAGGGCCACTAATTAGCGAGTTCTAAAGCATTAACTCCAGCATCTGGAGTGAAGGAGAGATTTCAGACATGGAAGCTAGAAGTCTGTTCTTCCTGTGTAGCATGGTCCTTATCTTGCTCTTCACTGTGTCAAACTTGCCTTATGCGCCGCCAGACACCGCTGAGCAGCTTGACTGCGGCAGCTACTCTTCGTGGTGCACTTCCAAGAACAGGCCGTTCCAATCCAAAAAAAGCCCACAAGTTCTTCGGTACCCCAATAACCCAGAACACCACCACCATCGTCACTCCTCCGACGTCCCTCGCCACCCACTAGACCCTCTTACCATCAGCGAACTCAACAAGGTCCGTAGAATCATCCAAGCCCATTCCCTCTTCAGAAACGCAAAGTACGCACTTCACTCGGTGGTTCTTGAAGAGCCCAAAAAAGAACTTGTCCTGACATGGCGCAAGGGTGATGCTCTTCTACCTAGAAAAGCTTCGGTCGTGGCACGTGCCGGTGGAGTGGTGTACGTGCTCACGGTGGACCTCGAAACCAGTCAAATAATTATCCACCATGAGATGGGTCATCTATCGGGATATCCGACTATGACTGTTGAGGACATGACGTCATCGACTTGGGCTCCTCTTGCTAATTCTGAATTTAACCGTACAATTCTTGAACGCGGAGTTGATTTAGTAGACGTCGCATGTTTGCCTCTTTCTACTGGATGGTTTGGTATGTTTGTTTGTTTTTTTTTTTTTGTTCGATCAAAATTAATTCTTTCTTTTTTTATAATAACTTGGAAGCAGGTGTTAAGTAGTAACTGAATTGCTTTATAGGTAAAACTGAGGAAAAGAGAAGGTTAATTAAGGTGCAATGCTATTCCTCTAAGGAAACTGCAAATTTCTATATGAGACCAATCGAAGGGCTGACGGTGCTGCTTGATATGGATACTCAAGAAGTGGTTGAAATTGTTGATAAGGGAAAGACCATTCCAATACCAAAGGCAGCCAATACAGACTACAGATATTCAGCTCATAATGACCATCAAAATTTACTGAACCCAATTTCCCTTGAGCAGCCAAAGGGTCCAAGTTTTACTATTGAAGGTCATTCGGTGAAATGGGCAAACTGGGAATTTCATCTGAAACCCGACCCACGAGCTGGAGTGATAATTTCTAGGGCTATGGTCCGGGACTCTGGAACAGGGGGGATGAGAAGTGTCATGTACAAAGGCTTTACTTCGGAGCTGTTTGTGCCATACATGGACCCAACTGATGCATGGTATTTTAAGACTTACATGGATGCTGGCGAATATGGGTTTGGGCTTCAGGCAATGCCACTTGACCCACTTAATGATTGTCCTAGAAACGCCCGCTACATGGATGGTGTCTTTGCAGCAGCGGATGGAACTCCTTATGTCAGATCAAACATGGTCTGCATCTTTGAGAGCTATGCCGGTGATATTGGTTGGCGACATGCTGAGGCCCCTTTCACTGGCCTGCCGGTAATTTTCTTTCATGGTCTTTTTTTTTTTTTTTTTTTTTTAAGATAGAGAACAAATTTTAATGTGGTATATACTTATGAAGATGGAGACATTTTTGGACGGGTAAAATACAAATACTAGTAGCTTTGGTTTTTAACCCGTATACGTATTTATCTCTTTATGGACCATTTGCTATCTTTTGTCAAGTTTAGTGGATACTGATTTTGCCATTCCTTTATTATTGTTATTATTATTGGTAGATTAGAGAGGTGAGGCCGAAGGTGACACTAGTGGTGAGAATGGCAGCATCAGTGGCGAACTACGATTATATTGTGGATTGGGAGTTCCAAACAGATGGACTAATCAGAGTCAAGGTTGGTGAGGGTTTAATTTGTAGTCTTTTTCTTTATTTGGTCAAGCTATGATACTGCACCACACCCTACAAGTTCTAGTGATTTCTTTTATTATGTCGTTCGTTTGGTTAAATTGATCCAACTTACAAAGCATTCTGAGTTTAATGAAGAACTGATTATGTCCTTGAAATCTACCGGTTTGGTTGAGCTGAAAATGATTTTCTTATTTACAGGTAGGACTGAGTGGGATATTGATGGTGAAGGGTACTTCCTATGTTAATATGAATCAAGTAAACCAACAGGAAGATATTTTTGGAACCCTCTTGTCTGAAAATGTTATTGGTGTCATCCATGATCACTACGTTACATTTCACCTGGACATGGACATAGACGGCTCCGATAACTCCTTTGTAAAGGTGAACATTAAGAAGGAACATACTCCACCTGGAGTGTCACCAAGGACGAGTTACTTGAAAGCTGTAAGAAACGTTGCCAAGACTGAAAAAGATGCACAAATTAAGTTGAAACTTTACGATCCATCTGAATTCCATGTCATTAACCCATCCAAGAAAACTAGGGTGGGCAACCCTGTTGGTTACAAGGTGGTTCCTGCAGGCACGGCGGCTAGCATGCTTGATCTCGATGATCCTCCCCAAAGGAGAGGTGCTTTTACGAATAACCAGATTTGGGTCACTCCTTATAATCAGACAGAGCAATGGGCTGGTGGATTGTTTGTTTATCAGAGCAAGGGTGATGATACTCTTGCAGTAAGGTCCGAGAGGTATATATATACATATTTTATATCTTTAATTAAATGAATAATCTTTATAAAGATGAGTATAAAGATGAGTTCTTTGGGTGTCTTTTTCATTCACCACTTGTCACCATAGTACATCTTTCATCTTGTGTTTGTTCAATTTCTTTCTGGGGCAGGGATCGTGGCATCGAGGACAAGGACATTGTTGTGTGGTACACATTAGGTTTCCATCACATTCCATGCCAAGAAGATTTTCCGATCATGCCAACAGTATCTTCAAGCTTTGATCTAAAGCCAGTCAATTTTTTCGAGAGCAATCCTATTTTGAAGATCCCACCAAATGCTGAGAAGGACCTGCCGACTTGCAGTGCTGCTGCTTCAGCTTGACAAATGTTTTAACAGTATCTTTCCTTAGCAATTAATGTGCATCTTTGAACTTGATAGGAACATCATCGGGCTTACCCTTGTATGTAATCAGAAATATTCACAAATAAAAAGTTCATGTTGTTATAATTGACACCAAATGAAAAGAGAGAAAAAAAAAAAAAAAAGACAAACGAGATGCAAGAAATAATTCATGTGCAACAGTCCTACTCATAATCATAGCTCCTTGCTGTGTCAGAGAAACGTGGTGTGGGAATGGCAATTAGGGGCTTCTTTTTCTTTAGGACAATTCCAAACTTCTCGGTAAGGTCTAGTTTCTCATCATGATGACCTGCAGTGACTGGCAATTTCCATTCGAAGTAATAAAGAAGCGAAGCAAGGGAAAACATCACCATTCTCTCAGCCATTGTCATTCCAGCACACATTCTTCTGCCCGAACCAAAAGGCAAATAGTTGAAGTCATTTCCACTGTAGTCCCCGACGACCTTCCCATTATTATTATTCAAGAACCTTTCGGGGAGAAACGTTAATGGATTTTCCCAGATTGAAGGATCTCTATGTATTGCCCACACGTTAACAAAAACTCTACTCCCCTTTGGAATTGTATAATTACCAACAACACTAGATTCACTGGGGCAGTGAGGGACCATCAGTGGGAGAACTGGGTGCAGCCGTAGAACTTCTTTCATTACTGCTTGTAGATAAGGTAGTTTCTGGATGTGGTATTCTTCTACTCCATTATTACTTTTTCCAACTACTTCATCCAGTTCTTTCTGTGCTTTCTTGATGGTTTCTGGTTTGTTCATCATCTCAGCCATAGCAAATTCAACCGTGTTCGAGGTCGTTTCAGTTCCTCCGACTACCATATCCTGTTACAGAGAATTCTACATTAATAGGGCAAGGACGACGACAAGGTCATATATACACACACACATATATGTATGTTATGAAATTGATGACCGAAGAGGGAGTACGGATCTTCCAGTTAAATTTCTTTCCTGATTATTCTGCTTTTTCCTAATCCTTTGCTTGGTTTCATTTCAATGTCAATTGAATTAAGAGAGTGTCGAGCAACTATATATAAATATAGCTAGGATCAAAGTTACCATAAGCAATGCTTTGACGTGGTCCATGGTCAGAGGTGTCTTGGAATCTGCTGCGTTTTTCAGTTGCAGAAGAACCTGTAAAAAGTCCTTCTTGCCGGTGTTACCGATTGTATTCTCATTATTTGCTTCAATTTGTGCCCTCACTAGTGCTATTACCTTGTCAAATATATGTTCAAATTTTGTACTCACCACTTTCATCTGCCTCTTCATACCTTGCAAATCTAACCAGGCCAACCACGGAAAGAAATCTGATACATTTGGCGACCCGAGTAGCTTTGTCATCTCATAAACAGCTTCCCTGAACTCTACCCCAATGGTAGCACCTTCTCTACCCTGGATGGTACCACCCCATAACATACTCGTTATCACATTAAGTACAGTCTTGAACATCTGTTCCCCAATGTCTACGGGGATCCCATTTTGATTGTTCAAGAATCTAGTCATGTTCCTAATTTCTTGTCTTCGGTAAGAATAAAATGCATCGAGGGTGGCATGACCGAGCATGTCCCGGACACAAACCTTCCTCAGCATCCGCCACTCAGCACCATAGGGCGTGAAGACAATGTCACGGCCGCCATACTCCATGGCTGTGACCACAAGCGGGACGTCCCTATTAGCAAATGTTACATCCTGCTCTTTGAGGACCTCCCGTGCAATGGCCGGTGAAGAAATCACAACCCCGACCTTCCCACCGAGTCTTAAGCTCAATATAGGACCATAGGTTTCAGCCAGAGTAGCAAAGTAGGAGTGAAGCTCGGGATCAAGAAACGGGAGGATACCTACTAGAGGCAGACCCCGGGGACCTGGTGGCAATGGTCTTTGACCCTTCGCCTTTTCTAGCAGCACCACCCAAACAAACCATGTTATACCCAAAACAAAAATAAATGTTAAGAACACAAAAAGGATTTCATCTTCAGCAATGCTGAAATTCCACCAATACTGGAAAATTGGAGTCATGGTTTAATCAATTTTTTGGGCAAACCAAGAGTTCAATCTTGGCTTGGTAATATAACAACACGAAATATATATACATAGTACAAATAAAAACGACAGAGGATTTTCTGACCCACTAATCGAAAAGGAAATTCAAAGTTCCTCTCCCGGCTTACTGGTGAGTCTCTCACTTACCTCTTGGCAAATCAAGAGGTTGAGGGTTCGAATCTCTCCTGTTCATAGGTTAAGGAGTTTCTCATTTACCTCATGACTTATTAAGAAATTAAAAATTCAAATTTCACCTGAAGTTTCACACTTCGAGATGTATTCGCAAGTGCGACCTGGATACCACCTCAACAAAAAAAAGAAAAGGAAATTCGAATACAAAACAAAATGGAAATTTTTGTTGCTAATCTCCCAAGGGTTCATTTAATTACGAGAAAAAACTAAAAGAAAAAACGGTCGGGAAAAGACAAGCAATTATTAAAAGCATCTCTAAGCGGTTGATTCGTGAATTCCGCCTGCACATATATGAACAAAAAAATATCAATCATTCGCTATTACGTTAATTATTATATTTAGCTTCCGTCACGGGCTTGGAAGAGCCAAAGTTGACAAGATAACTACACAGTCGTAATTTAATTGGTGGCATTATTTTAACTAATACCTAAAGTAGTTTTTTTTTTTTTTTTTTTTTTTTTTTACTTGTTCTACATTTTGTTTTTTTTTTTTAAAATATAAATATTAATGTATTTCTTTTTTAAGTTTATATATATATATTATAAAAAATAATTTAAATACTTTTTGAATTGATGCTTCTAAAATTGTTATAGAAAGAACAAGAGAAGCACATATTGACTGGTTCATTTACGGATTTATCATAGCAAATTTTATCCTCTTGGGATCATTCTGATATTGTTGGTTTCGCTGTGACCTCCTGGAGTATTTGGTATGCTAGGGATCGGGCTCTTTTTCAACATTCTGCCCTTTCCCTAGATTCCACGGTCTCTCTTTGTCATTCTATGTATTGGCAGCAATTGGAACATGACGGATCAAAATCACAGTCTGGGACTCGAAGGATACCAGCCCCCCTTTTGCCTCCTTTCCCCAAAGCACTTATACTGTTTTCTATGACGGTGCCCTTCGGAAAGATCGTGCGTCGATTGGAGTTGAGAAGAAACAGAAACTGATGAAGGAAAGAAGAGAAAATGCAGAAATGGGAAAGAAGACTAAATCTGAATTTCTCGTAAAATTGAATAATGATTAATGTACACCATTCTGATTACATTTATAAGATCAAAGACAACAAAAAAATATCTAACAAACTAACTACAAAGAAATCTAGATACAAAAAAAAATCTGTATCAATCCATTGCTCTTCAACATATTCCAACTACTGTGCTCATCCTTTGATTACTGACATTTAACTGACATGGCTGCTGACATGGTTGCTAACAAGGCTGATTTTCAACACCCCCCCTCAAGTTGGAGAGTGGAAGAAATGAAACTCCCAACTTGTCAAAAATGCTGTGATGTAAAGGACCAGTTAATCCTTTTGTAAGAACAACTGCAAGCTGCTGAAGTGTAGGAACAAGAAGAAGATGAATGAAGCCATTTATTATCTTGTCTCTAATAAAGTGACAATCTAGTTCAATATGCTTGGATCGTTCATGGTGAACAGGATTTTTGGCCAATTGTAATGCAGCTTGGCTGTCAGTAAGAACTGAGATAGGAAGAGTAACTGGAACTGAAAGTTCTTCAAGAAGTCTGCTCAACCAAATTAATTATGCTATTGTTTTACTCAAGGTATGGTATTCTGCCTCTACTGAAGAAAGTGAAACAACAGGTTGTTGCTTGGACTTCCAAGAAACTAAGCAACCACCCAAAAAGATCAAAAAACCACTCATAGATCTCCTAGTGTCCAAGCAAGATCCCCAATCTGAATCACAGTATGCTGAAATAGTATAATCCAAAGTATTGTTGATAAAAATCCCAACATGCAAACTACCTTTTATGTACCTTAGCAGATGAATGACAACTTTAAAATGAATAGTTCTAGGTTCTTACAGATATTGGCTTAATTGCTGAACAACAAAAGCAATATCAGGCCTAGTATTTGTAAGGTAATTGAGTTTGCCAACCAAACTTTTATACCTCTCAATATCTGGAAACAAATCTCCATCAGTGGCTCTTAATTATTGAGAAGTATCAAGAGGACTGATGCAAGGTTTAGCCAAATTGCAATCAAACTGAAGATGAAGATTTTCAGCGTACTTCCTTTGGTTAACAAAAATTCCTGCTTCCAAGTATTGAAATTCCATTCCCAAGAAGAAATGGAGAATGCCCAAGTCTTTGATCTTGAAAGTTTCATCAAGGAGTCTCTTAATGGAAATGATTCCTTCTTTGTTATCTCCTGTGATAATCACATCATCAACATACACAACCAAATGTATAACTCCACCATTGTTATGTTGAATAAACAAAGAATAGTCATTCTTTGATTGGATAAAACCCAAGGAAATCAAGAAATTAGTTAACTTCTTATTCCATTGTCTAGATGCTTGCTTAAGGCTATATAAGGACCTCTTCAACTTACAAACCTGTTGAGGATCTAATGACACAAGACCTTGTGGAGGAGACATATACACCTCTTCATCTAGCCAACCATGGAGAAATGCATTATTCACATCCAATTGAAACAATTGCCAGTTATTTTTAACTGCAACAGTAACCAAACACCTAATTGTGGTTATTCTCACCACAGGAGAAAAAGTTTCTGAATCAATTCCTTCCTTTTGTGTGAAACCCTTGGCCACCAACCTTGCCTTGCATCTTTCAATTGTTCCATCTGCTTTATATTTGACCTTGTAAACCTACTTGCATCCAATAGGTTTTTTGTCTTTAGGTAAAGACACCAACTCCCAAGTGTCATTAGCAATAAGGGCATCAAATTCTTGCTGCATAGCTGTTTGCCATTCAGGTATACTAGAAGCATCTTCATAGGTTAGTGGCTCAAATAAAATTTGTGTTGAGATATGATCATGATTCTTGGAAATAGAATTGTGGTGCTTATTTGTAGGAGTAGTATGATTAGAGAGAGTGAAAGCAAAAAAAATGTCAGGTAATGAAGTAATAGACTGTGCAGGAATAACAGTGTTGCAGACATAGTCCTGCAAATATTTTGGTGGTCTTGTAGTTCTTTGTAGTCTGTTTCTGAGCTGAGAATTTAAAGGCTGATATGGTGGTGAATTAGCAAAAATGGAAGGTGATGAATCATATGTAGTGTGATCATTACATGAATTTGAAAGAGAGGAATCATGAAGAGGAGAAGTAGATGTAAAATCTGAATTTTCAGAAACAGGAAGAGGAAGAGAGGGACTATGAAGAAAATGATTCCAAGATGATAAATGAAAAGGGAAAATATGTTCATGAAAGACAACATCTCTAGAAACAAAGATCTTTTTGGTAGACAAATCAAGTACTTTATAAGCCTTTTGACCAATAGGATATCCAATGAAGACACAAGGAAGTGCTCTTGGCTGAAGTTTGTCCCTACTTTGTTTTTGAGTACTAGCAAAGCAGAGACATCCAAAGGTTTTAAGATGAGTGTAGGATGGTTTGTGGTTAAACAAGACTTCATAATGTGTTTTCCCTTTTAAAATAGTGGAAGGAAACCTATTGATTAAGTATGTTGCTGTGAGAAGACAATAACCCCAGAAATGTAAAGGTAGAATAGATTGAAAAAGTAAGGCTCTATAAACCTCTAGAAGGTGCCTATGTTTCCTCTCAAAAACACTATTTTGTTGTGGTGTATTTCTAACAGAGGTTTGATGTATAATTCCCTCCGATTGGAAATAGGTTTGAGCTTCTTTGCTAGAACCTAGTTCTAAAGCATTGTCAGATCTAAAGGTCTTAACAGTGGAAGAAAATAGAGTTTTGACCATACTAACAAAAGATTTAATCATAGTGAAAGCACTGTTTTTATTGCTTAAGAGGTGTGTCCAAGTAGTTCTTGAATAGTCATCAACTATGGTGAGGAAGTATTTACATTCTTGAAGAGTAGTTGTATGATAGGGTCCCCAAATATCCAGGTGTATAAGATCAAAAGGCTTTGAAGTGCATGAAGTACTTAAAGTAAAAGGTAATCGAGTTTGTCTAGCTTTTGGGCAAATAAAACAAGAATCTTGCAAACTTTTATTTATTTCATAGCCAAGATCAAGTTTACATACTTTGTCAATGAGAAGATGTCCCAACCTATAGTGCCACAATTGAAGAGAACTAGTACTAGATAGAGAGGTAGATGCAATAGAAGGTGAAAAGAATTTGCAAAAGCATATAGTAGTAGTAGGTAACAATTTGGAATTAGCAATATTAGCCGGATTTTCTTTACAATCAGGTTGTAAGAAATATAGACCATTTTATGCCTTACCAAGAACCTGTGGCCTCTTCATTGAAGGGGCTTGCAAATAGCAATGGGTTGAAGTAAACAAAAGGGTACTATGCAAATCATTCAGCAATTTTTTAACAGAGATAAGATTGAAATGAAATTGTGGAACATACAACATATTTTGCAGAGTCAAATTGGAAGCAAAATGAACTATGCCACTAGATGTAACTTGTACTTTATTACCATTAGGAAGAATAACAACAAGAGGTCTTTCCAAAAGATTGAGTTGAACAAAAAAATGCTGATTATGAGTCATATCGTTTGTAGCACCGCTATCTATTATCCAAGGTTCATCAATCATATTACAAGACAAGCATTTGAAACCACTATTAGCATTATGAGGATGCTTACTAGACATACCTACAAAAGTTGTAAGTGCAGTAGCTTCAGTATTTTCAATCTTTCCTGAATCTTCATATAGTTGAGATTGCTTCAGAAGATTCACCAATTGATTAAACTATTCATGGTTCAGCCCTGTACCCTGTAGTGCTGTGGCATCGAATGCAATAGGTCTTAGTGCATCATTTCCTTGATCCTCATTCTAAACATGAGCTGCAATCCTTTTTCCCTTACCAAAATTGAAATTTGCAGATATATTATGTCCTTTCTTTTTACAATATCTACACTCCACAAATCTATTTCCTCCTCTATTATCAGCATTAATCCTTTGAAAGCTTACCCTTCCTCTGTTAGTATTGGCATGAAAAGATGTATTTTCTCCACTAAATTGCACAGTGGCATTCACTTCTCTTTGTCTCTCTTCTTGAATCAAAAGAGCATAAGCTTGAGAAATTGTTGGCAGAGGTTTCATCATTAAAATATTACCTCGAATCATCACATAACTTTCATTCAATCCCATTAAAAATTGAATAAGCTTTTGATCCTCTTGGAATTTTGCTATTTGAGAAGCTGTTCCACATGAACAAGATGGAATAATACACAGATTTAGCAATTTATCCCATATCTTCTTAATCCTAGTATAGTATGTAGCAATACTACTAGTTCCCTGACAAATAGACATTAATTCCTTTTGTAATTGGAACAACTGAGTTCCATTGCTTTGCTCAAATCTGTTTTCTAATTCTATCCAAAGTTCCCTTGCATCACTGCAGTATAACAAACTATCTGCTATATCTTTTTCAACCGAATTCAAAATCCATGAAATTATCATATCATTTACTCTCTCCCAGTTTCTGAAAGTGTTATCTGCTTGATTGGGTTTCTGAACTAATCCTTCTACAAGTCCCAATTTATTTCTTGCAGAGAGGGCTATCTTTACAGATCTTCTCCATGCCTGAAAACCAGTTCCATCAAAAGGTTTGTTTACAAAAGTTTGGCTAGGATTATCTGAAGAAGACAAATACAAAGGATGATGTGTATCACTTTGACCTAAGATATTCATTCTGAAATCAGAAAGTATTGAAGGAGAATGTGAGAAGTTTGGTACAGAAATTCAAATAAGAAGAAGTGAAGAAAAACAGGCTATTCTTGCTTCCTACTCTGATACCATGAGAAGAAACAGAAACTAATGAAGGAAAGAAGAGAAAATGCAAAAATGGGAGAGAAGACTAAATCTGAATTTCTCATAAAATTGAACAATAATTAATGTACACCATTCTGATTACATTTATAAGATCAAAGACAACAAAAAAAAATATCTAACAAACTAACTACAAAGAAATCTAGATACAGAAAAAAAAATTTGTATCAATCTACTGCTCTTCAACCTATTCCAACTACTGTGCTCATCCTTTGATTATTCACATTTAACTGACATGGCTAATGATATGGTTGCTGACAAGGCTGATCTTCAACAGGAGTAGCATTAATTTGTGATGACAATCATAACCTTCTTCATGGTTTAGCAGGCCCCATTTCTCACCATTTCCACAATGCCGACTTTATAGAAGCCCTTAGTCTGCTCCATGCTATTCGGTTTACCCATATTCTTGGCCTTCAATCTGTTAATTTTCGCGGCGACTGTTCACCGTCATCACCAAAGTTTCCTCCACACATCAGGATCTTTCCCCTATTGGTCATCTTATTGAATTAATCAAAGAACTGTTAATTTGTTTTGATGTTGTTTCTCTTAACTTTATCACTAGGAAGCTGAATGTCGTTGCCCACAAACTTGCTCACTTTAGTTTATCAGCTTTCTGCTTTGCGGAGTGGCATGCAGCTGCTCCAAATTCTCCATTATTGGCTGTCTTAGCCAAGTTTATTTCTTAATATATTTTCCTTCCTCAAAAAAAAAAAAAAAGAAAAAAAGAAAATCAAATCCTCTTTGTAAATGAAGTCCACGAAAGAATGATTGAAATGTTACAAATTTCCAAGGGATATTATGTTTCTTTTTTTTTTTTTTTGGTAAATCCAAGGGATATTATGTTATTGTTTGTTTTAATTATATTTTTAATTATATTTAATTCACTTAAATTTTTTCATAAAATTAAATATTTTATTTTTACCTAAATTTATTATATAATTTTTTTTTTATTTTCTATAAATAATATTTATTCATTTATTTGTATAAATATTTTATCTTTACAAATAAAATTTTAAGTAATTATGAAAAAGAAAAAAAGAATGATCCAATCAGCAACAATATGAGCCGAACATTGGTCGCCGTAGATGATTGTCAAACCACCGCAATATCTGACCGACCAAATCTTTGAGATGGTCGATACGTTTCTTTTCTAATTTTGTTTTTTCCTTTTCATATTGTAAGAATAAATATTATAAAGTATGACGTGCAGTGACGTCTTTATTCGAATTTATTTTATCATTACACATTATTTGTATCCTAATAAGTCACATTTCTAATTACCAAAAAAAAAAAAAAAAAAAAGTCACATTTCTTGTATATATATATGTTTTTACAAATCATTAAGATAATATTCATTTGTATAAGTGATACACAAGATTTTTATTGCTATATCATGTTTGCTGCAGAATATATAGAAGATGATCATTTCTTGATATATTCAGAACTTCTGATTAAAATAGTATTAAGAATATTCAGCAGCTTCCCTTATATCATAATATGCAGCTGATACCTCATATTTTATAAATTGATTTCCTCGTAGAGAGATGAATGAGATAATCTTGGAGCTGGAATGGCGACCAAAGGAATTTTTTTCTTTAAAACGATGCCAAACTTCTCCGTGAGGTCCATTTTCACTCCTTCGGGCAACTTCCATTCAAAAGAATGAATGAGGGAAGCAAGTGAAAACAAAAACATCCTCTCAGCCATTGCTGTTCCAGCGCAAATCCTTCTGCCGGAACCAAACGGGAAATAGTTAAAGTCATTTCCACTGTAATCCCACTTATTGTTGGAGTCCTGCTGCAGGAATCTTTCAGGTTTAAACTCTGATGGGTTTTCCCAAATAGAAGGGTCTCTGTGTACAGCCCAAACGTTGATGAAAACACGAGAACCTTCAGGGACCGTGTACCCTGCGACAGTGCACGTCTCACTGGGACAATGAGGGATCAAGAGTGGCAAAGCTGGATGCAACCGTAATGCCTCTTTCATTACGGCATTCAAGTAAGGAAGTTTAGGGATGTCCGACTCTTCCACCATCCTATCTTTGCCCACAACACTGTCCAATTCTATCTGAACTTTTCTCATCACTTCTGGCTTGTCCATCACCTCAGCCAGTGCGAATTCTACCGCGTTTGATGTGGTATCGGTACCACCTACCACCATATCCTGTACACAGCCATGTAGTCATGTGATACATATATATATATATATATTTATTATCCAAACATTATAAAAATACTGAATCAATAAATATTTTATTAATCCATTTAGTTCTTCCTAGTTTCTTATATATTATCACTTCTATTTTATGATGGGCTTACCATGAGGAGAGCTTTGAGATGGGTCATGGTAAGAGGAGTTTTGGCATCTCCTTTATCTTTCGACCGCAACAAGAACTGCAGAAAATCCTTGCTTTCTTCCCCATCAACATCATCACCGCCTGCTGTCTGCACACCCATCTCCACCCTTTGTTCAATCATCCTCTCAAATATCCTATCGAACCTCTGTGCCATGTCTCGGGTCGTCTTTCGGATTCCTTGTAGGTCAAATCTGGCTAAACTCGGGTAAAAGTCTGAAATATTAGGCTTTCCTAATTGTTCAGTCATGCGAGTGACCACTTGCCTGAATTCTGCACCCAGGCTTGCCCTCTCTTCTCCTTTGACCGTTCCACCCCATAACATATTCGTAATCACATTGAGCACAGTCAAGAACATCTGCTCCCCCACATTAACTTGCTTTCCCGTCTGGCTATAAAGAAATTTGATGGTCTGTTGGAGTTCGTTGCGCCTGAGTGCATAAAAAGAGTCCAAGGTAGCACTGGACAGCATTTCACGCACACAAACTTTCCTCAACATACGCCACTCCGGTCCGTACGGACTCCAAGCTATGTCTCTGCCACCGTAAGCTGATTCCAGGGCAGCCGCTGGAACGTCGCGGTTAGCAAAAATGGTGTCTTGATCCTTAAGAACCTCCTTTGCCACAGCTGGGGAACTGATGACAATCCCGACCTTCTTCCCCAGCCAGAAGGTAAGGATTGGACCGTAGTCTTTTGCAAGACTAGTGAAATATGTGTGCAGCTCAAGATTAAGGGACAGCAGATTTCCCACCAGGGGTAGAGGTTTAGGACCCGGGGGCAGTGGTGGCTGTCCCTTGTCTGATTTCTTGATGAACATCAATACAACCCATGACAAGGCAAGGAATCCAAGGCCATAAGAAACAAGCACACCAACTTGTTCGGCGCTAGTCTGCGGCCACCAGCTCAACTGAGCATCAGAAATTGTCATGATGACTATCCGCAGGTTTTTGGGACTAGGTTTTCCTATAATGGAAGGGTGTGAACGAAACTTATGTAGACATAGGGATTCCATAAATAGCTGTATAAAAGACAAAAGTCAACTTTGCATTTGGGACAAAATTTTGTAACAAGGGTATCTTTGGCCAGCCGACTTACTTTTGTTTGTTGCCTTAAATTCAAGGATAGTTCATGTGGCATGTAACACACTGCACAGGATAATATCCAATGTTTTGATGACATGTGTACAGCATTTTATCTCTTATCTTTTATTAATCCTTCATTTTTTTTTTTTAACTTCTAATTTGACAAAATTTTAGGCAAATTGGCATAAATAGTCCCCATCATTTGGTGACATTAGTCCCTAAACTATGTTGAATTATATGATATTAAACTATGACTGAAAAGATCAATATCACACAATTCAACTTAGTTCAGAAACTAATATCCCAAAAAAATTAATCCAAGGATCAATGTCACCAAATGGCCATAGTTTAGGG
>JAXGGT010000131.1:5050138-5070737 GCA_035583425.1 Marsdenia floribunda | reverse complement strand
AAATATCGATATGATTTATTTTATGAATAAAAAAAATTCATATTATTGTAAAAATTAAATTAATAATACACTACATATATATATATATATATATATATATATATATTTTTTTTATAAAAAAAAACCAATTATATAAATTATTACATTATTTGACTTGCTGACGACCATATATTTCAATTCCACAATAGATTTCAATATTTATATGTATACTCTTTCAATTCCATTTCTAAAATAATAAATTGTTAAAATTTAATTTTATCAAAGAAGAAATCATATCTTTAAAGTGGACCACATATACAATGCTTGCTGATATTGTTAATCATGAGATGTGCAATCAAGCATTGTCATCTCCTTCATTGATCTTATTTCTAGATTCTTCCAAATTAAATTATTTCTTGGAAAATTGGTCGGTTTAATCCTCTAATTATTTTCATTAATTAACATAAGACCACAATCTTTTTTTGTAACTTGTTAAGTCCTATATCTTTTTACGAGCAACCTGTTAAGTCCTTTCGGTCAAAAATTTAAATTTTTCAGCCAAAATTCATCACCTGCCAAGCACGTGATGATTTTTTAAGGGCAAAATCGTCCTCTTGAATATTATAAAGCTGTGAACTTAGACTAACTGTAGGATCTTATAAAGTTATTTTTTTCGTATAAAGAGAATGATTTTGCAATTAGCCTAAGTTTATAGACTTATAATACTCAAGAAAATGATTTTGCCCTTAAAAAATCATCACGTGCTAGGTATATGATGAATTTTGGCCGAAAAATTCAAATTTTTGACCGGAAGGACTTAATAGGCTGTTCATAAAAAGATGTAGGACTTAACAGGTTAAAAAAAAAAAAAAAGATTGTGGACTTATGTTAATGAAAATAGTTAGAGGACTAAACCGGTCAATTTTCCTTATTTCTTTTATCTTATTAGTACATTTTAATATATATATATATATATATATATATATTTATATATACATATAATATTTCGAATCCCACATAAAACTTATAAACTTTAATATGAAATATAAAATAACATTAATATTTATTATCAATTTGTTATATTTTTTTAATTAAATATTAAGAATTATTGCAAAATAGTTATTGCATATACAATTTTTTTTATCACATATAAAATATTACACTTTTAAAAAATATAAAAATAAGTAAAAAAGTTTTATACGATTTTATAAAAAAATAATAATAATAATAATTAATATATATATATATATATATATATATATATATATATAGCAATAAAGAATACGTATGGTTTTCCCTCTACAAATGGAGCTATGAGTAAACGATGTGGACAAGGTTCCAAGATTTTGTCAATGCTCTTCAATGGGAAGCTAAAAACATGTCAATCTGAACCATACATACGTATATGTGTCACACGGAGGAGAGATTTCTTGTGAGAAAATTTATTCTCAAGGATTTTCCCTTTTATTTTATTTTTTTTAATTTTTTGGTTATGTGATAATGAATGACATACTAGAAATAAATAAATAAATAATTAAAATGTTGGAATACATTATAATATTATAGAAACATGGACAGATTGTTGGGGCAGGTAATGATCCAAATGCTTGGTTCTTTGACTTGCATGTCTTAGCGTAGGTATGTTTTCATCAACATGGCCCCTATTTCTTAATCCACTTAGTTTTATCAATTAATTCAAGAAAGATTTAAGAGAAGATTTTTAAAATTGTAGTAAATAACTAAAAATATGACACAAAGTTATATTTAACGTGAATTGAATTTAAAATCTCTTACTTGACAAGTCATATAAAAAGTATTTAATAAGGAAAATTACAACACTAAACTATTATCTTATGAATTACTTCAGAACACACCGTATCCAAAAAATTAATAAATTAAATTAAATATAATACATCAACACTATATATATATATATATATATATTATTCTGTTAAAATCATCAAGTTGTGGTAAGAATAATAATAATAAAAAAAATTATTCGATCGGGACTTAATAATGTTTCATCATCAAAAGGCAAGATGAAAGGAACAACAATTTGGTAAAAAATCTAAGCCTTGTTCATAGAAACAAGAAATCCTACGTTCAAGCATATAGATATACATATATATACTTGTCTAGTTATATTTATAAATATACTTTTTTCCCGAGATAATTCCTTTTACAATCTTGAACTTGTAACCCAAATTAGAATAATAGCGTAATGAATAAGTGTAAGAAAATAAACAAGGATTGAATGATGATAATATTGAAAAAAAATATATATATTAACTCGGAAAGTCTGAATATTCAACATATGTAGAAAAAAAAAAATTCTAATTAAAAATTTTCCTAAAAATAGCTAATAAAAAAAATTATAAAGACCAATTTGGACGTTAAAAATAATTTTTTTATAAGTCCAAAACTAGTCATAATGATAAATCTTGTCAAAAATTTATGATTATTATCAACAAATAAAATTTTGCCACAAATTAATATTTATTAATTTATTTTTTTAAGGAAAAAAAAATAAATGTTAACTTTATTATTTACTTAATTTCATACAAATACTAGAAAGACTTCCACCAACTAAAGTATATATATATATATATATATATATATATTGTACCTAGTAATAATTTATAAATGACTAACTCATGTTAATTATAAGCGTGTCTTACCAGAGTAAATTTCGTTACGTATCTTGATTTACAACCCCATCAAGACATTCTATACGTTATTACACGAAAATTTAATCGTATCAAAATATATAAAAAATTTTGAAACCCTATTTAAAGCTCAGCCTTATTTATTGATTATTATTTTATTTTTTTTTAAAATCAAATATTCTTATTTATTAATCTTGAGATAGATTTATAACGAGAGATCCCAAAATTATTCTAACACATGGTTGAATGCGATATAAGTTCATCCTGACAAATCAGATAGAGATAGTTAATACTACTTTCATCTCTATTGATTACTGGTTAAGTACACGTGTTGGTTTAAAGAGCGTTGATCCGTCATAGGTGGCACTCTCAAGTCTGACCATTTAAGAGAAGTGTGTCAAGTAATAACACTTCTGTAGGGCGGATCGATCGAGTTTGATGCAGTTAATGAACACGAAAGAGGTCGATGCATGATCGATTAGTACTGGTGGTTATATATACACAACAACATATGCCAGATGTCTAATTAACGTGTGGGACTTTCTGAAGTATGTGTTAGAAACACCTGAGACCGATCGTCATCATCAAAAATTTCGTTCTGTCAAACTAGAATTTTCTTCGTTAGTATAGTTTAGAGGAATGCGTATATATAAAATTTATATATAATATACTTTCCCCATAAGGAAGTCTAAACTGGTCTGGTATATCTCGATATATATATATATATCTCCATATATATAATATATAATATATGCATATCTGTCTGTGGTCAGCGTCATATACGAATACAAATGCAATTTGCTTGAAATCTCCCAACAAGGTGAAATAGGGTTATGATTAACCACGTATGTGTTACCAATGAGTGTCTGATGTGAAGAGCAGAACTCCATAAGCAGACACGTATATAAATACTAATTAATGATTTCTTGTGTGTCATTGAGTAACACACAACAAAATACATTATATATATATATATATATATATATATATGTACGTAGAAGAATAACTTGTACAAGCTTCTTAATTAGGCAGATATGCAATCATGTATATGCCAAGACTCCGACACTAATAAAGAATTAAAAGAGCAAAATACGAAATGATGATATATAATATAGTATATATATATTGCTACGTGTATATGTATAAATTTATAAAATACACGTGGTATTATCTCTCTAGCTAGGATATATAATGTGTGTATATATATATATTGGTCTATAAAAGCAATATTTTGAAGGTGCATGTACGTAGTTCAGAATTTTGTACCAAACTTAAAATGACATAAAGATACGTAAAATAAAATATACTGGAGATTACTTATCAAAAAAAAAAAAAAAGAAATTAATTGGAGATTTTTACCCTTCCAGAGTTGAATCTAATTAAATTTCAAATGATGATTATATATGTGTATATCTTTTTTGAAAATTTTGATAAATTTTTATCTCCATCATATATCTTGAACTCATGATTTCTCGAATTACAAGTAAGACTACTACTAATTGAGTTATGTTTTCTTCACAATATATACGTGTATATATGTATATATGAAATATTGTTCCGATATATACTAGCTAGCTGAATGTGGGAATCAACTGGCAACGAAATAGGAGTAGGCTATATTTCTTTCTCTCTCTCTCACTCTCTCTGCCGACATAGTCAAGTGATTGACAACATAAGAGTATTTTCTGTCTAAATTGAGAGTTCGTCAAGTTGTTATCTTATATGTGTGTGCTAGATAATAATCTAAGCTTAGAATATATACTTTTTCCATATATAAACCTAAGAAGGTTACAAGTAAAAGAGTGGAGAGCGGCCAAGCAAGTTACTTAAGCAATGTCCAAGGTGAAAAAAACCAGAATGTGAAAGATACAGTGAAGTATAATGGAACTATATATATATATGTATGCATATGTTGTTTTCTTAATTTCCTCGCTTAAAATCTGCATTATTTCACTCTCATACGTATCCAAACATAAAATATCAATACTATAAGAAGTTCGATATATATTATGTTGATGATATGTATACTTGGCATCATGTTGGGACTGTACCATTTATCAGTACTTGATTAGGTGTCTATCTCTCTCTCTCTCTCTATGTGTATATCCGTACTATGAAAATGTACTGTACAGTGGAATTATTTAATATTGTTTCATCAACTATATATATATATCTTAACCTCAAAGGAAAGAAATGGTTTAAGCTTATAAGAAGGATTTAATTATAAGGTGCATGAATCAAGTTATTAATTTGTAATTATGTATATAAAAAATTAAATGAATTTGGTTTAACTTCTAATCACAATAGAAATGTTCCACTTTTGGTGATGCAAATTAAGCGAGGGGCAGAAACAAAATGTACATCATTAGGGAAGTTTAAGCACCATTATCAGGTACATTTTTACAGTGACAGATGAGCTAACAAAGTAAAAGGGAAAATATATATAAATATACATATTTATCTTGTACGATATGTATTCATAAGATTTTTTTTCATTTAATAATCCCTTTGTAATTAGTTGAATTGTTAAGGGTTTTTTTTAAAAAAATAAATTCTTTTTAGTTTTAATTTTTTTTTTTTTAATATTTATTTTAATATTTTTAATTTTTCTTCTTTAAATTATTTTTGATAAGATCAAATAATACTCATTTAGTCATTTATGACTTTTTATTATTTATTTATTTTTTTATAATATTTTTTAGTTGTCAATTTTATATTATTATCTTTTTTGTAATTCATTCCTTTTTTTTTTTTCTCTTGTTCTTCCTTTAATCTAAAAGGAAATTTTATTTTCATAATTTGTAATTTCTATTTTCTAAATAGATATTTTTTTTCATAAATAAAAAAATAACGATTAAATTAAAATTTAAATATTTTTTTAAATTATATTAATATTTTTTTATCATATTAAATAAATTTTTTATTTTTAAGATATATATATATATGTGTGTGTAACTATTTATATATAAAATTACAAGAACCCTTTTATAGAATTTTTTTTTCAATAGTATGATTTCATCGTAATTAAGTTATACTCTTAAGTATTTTTGTTTTTTTTTTATTAATCTTTTTTAACTTTTTATGTAATGATATTTCAATTTATGTTAAGAAGGCATAGCTTATTTGGTAATAGCATTACATATAAAAGTGTCTCAAAATTTAAAAAATAAAATAAAATAATATTTCAACTTCTAACTTTAATTGATTTTTATCTTTTGCTTATACAACTTTTAAAATATTATTTTATTAATAAAATATTATATTTTTCAAGACTTTTCATTTTTAGTTTTTTTTTTTTTTTTTTTGTCTATATCAATTCTTTTTTTTTTCTTTTTTTGTCTTTCTAAAATAATTAATTTAAAACTTCTTAAATAAATTTTATTCAAGCTAATGAAAAATTTGCTTAACTTTCTTTTTTGATTTTTTTTTTTTTAATGTATCTATTTTCTTGTAAGTAACGTAAAAATAGAAAATTGATAAAGGAAGAATACAATATTTGAGTTTCAAATTCAAGTTAATCTCTTTAATTTATATTTTGATTTTTTTTACAGTTTTTTTTTATTTATTTAAATTGAATATATTTCTAATTCGCATTATTTATTATTATTATTATTATTATTATTATTATTATTATTATTATTAAATTCTAATATTTTAGTAAAATATATGTCTTATGAGTACTATTCAAATATAAAATAGTTAGAAAAATTGAAAATTTATTTAATTTAATTATTTTTATTATAACTTATAGTGAGTGTTATGTTTATTAATTCTTCTAGCTTTAATAACTATAATAATGTATTCCTTCGAATTTATTTTTAATTTTTGGTTAGTTTTTCTATAAATTTTGGCATCTCGTATAACTATTGAATTATTGTAAGACAAAATCACAATATCACAACAAAATAAATAAAATAAAAAATATTTAATATTTTTCATTTAAAAATAAAATATTAAATATTCTTTTAATTTTGACTTTTGATATACTTCGGCCAAACATACCACTAGTATCTATCTATATATAATCCAATGCACACAAATCTTGGGCGTTAAATTTTTTTTTCCCCTTAAAAATTAAACTAAAAAAATTAAAATAAGTTAAATATATATATAATAGTTTCAAAAGACTAATGATGCAAATTATACGCAATGCCCTCGTCATTAGCCAAACTAAACATCATCACAAACTAAGAAAAAATGAATGCTCGAGCAGCTACAAAGAAGATCGAAGGAACAAGTGAAATTCAAGTATCCATTGAATTTGCACTGTTCTAAGCTCAAGATTTTCAAGGATTAGATCACCCTCTTGGGGAATATATATATATATATATATATATATATATATATATTTATTTTTTTTATTTGGCGGGGCGGGGTCGGGTGGGAGGAGGTGGGGAGGGTGTGTGTCGGCCTATCCCTGATGATTTTGAAACTAATGGGTTTTCAAGTAATAGTCAGACAATTATGTTTAGATTGAAAGGTCTGAAAATAATCAACTGCGTAATTAGTGGTCTACACCCTACTGAATGTATATCTTACACTTCTTGTTTGACACTCTCTAACGCTTAGAAATTAGCTTTATCCCTCCCAAGATGTCTAGCTTTTTCCAAAAATACTATTTTTTCACTTTTATTATATTTCAAATTCATAATCTATTTAATTATAAGTAAATATATTACCAATTAAACTATATTTTTTTAATTTGTAAGATGTGTAACTTATATATTTTAATTAATCAAGTAATTTCTTTTAAGCTAATAAGATATATACTCTAAAAATATATATATATTAATCAAATTAAATGACTGATCAAGACTTATGATAAGTAATTTTTTGTTACTATCACGAAAAATGTTGTATGAAAATTGGTGCAAGAAATTAAAATTTAAAAAATGTAGATTGTTTGTCAGACAAAGGGACTTTATGCAATAACCATTTAATGCTTCAACTGCTATGTTTAGTCGAAGCTTTTCTGTTTTGGACTCCTTTTTTCTCCATCACAATGATGGTATGATCTAAATTCTCTTTAGTTTCAAACTTCGTAGTCTTTTGGCCATTCCTACCCACATTTGACTGAATGCAAACGATGGGGGTGGAAAAATGTAAAAATGCGTGAGAAACGTAGGTAAAGTAGATGAAAATGAAATGAATGAAGGTACAGTAGTTACCGGCAAGGGTCGATAAATCAAGAAAATGAACACCTGCATTCAAACCGATCAGTCTCTTCCGATTCTGGCACTGGATATTTTCCAGATTAATCTGCCTGTAATCCTACCTGAATTATAGTTTAACGATTAACATTTAAAAATTCATTATCTGTGTGACGATTGATCCATGACCATAGGTCATATATCCTTGCAATGCAACTTGGGTTATAAAACAAAAATAAAAATAAAAATCTACTTATACAGGAACAGGAGAAGATGAACGCCAAATTCTAGTTATAAACAAACAGAAACAAACTATTACAAAAGGTCGTCACATACTCCCTCCGAATTTATTCATCATTTTCGTAATCACAGGTGCCACCTTAGGATTGGCTTGATGCTTGGCCAAGTTGGCAGGATTTTTCATCACTGCAATCAATGCAACAAACATGCATAGAATATGAATTAAAATATAAAAATGACTGATGATAGGCGTACGAAAGTGCAATAAACACATCACAATGTGCAAGAAAAATCAAAGAAATGAAAAGCATTGTCATCATCCAACAATGCCCAGTATTCCATGAATCATACTGCAATATCTGAAAAGACCAATATAAAGAGATTGCAAATTTAACAAGGGGTAGAGAGGTGGATTAGACACTACGGGATATTGTAATAAGCAAAAACCTAAACAGACATCCTAATTACTCCAAATTAGTATTCTTTGAGATGTCAGTAATAATATAATCATGAAGTATGCAAAGGTCAGACAGCATGACGAGGAGAGACAGGATTTCAAAATTGAAATACGTCAACTTAAATTCTTTTTGTTTGTCGTACCCTAACCGTTACTGGGGAATAAGGAAACCATTTACATAGCAAATCAAATACATAATATGCATAGCCATTTACTATGACCGGTTGAGCCATTGAGTTCATTAGTTTTATAGCGAAAGACCAATAATTTTCACACAACTAACCCAGCACGTCAATGATAGAACTATGGAACAATCAACTTTACTATTCCATACAGCAGGCAACGAAATTAGTTAAGATAGTCAAAATACCATCTTGAAGAGCGGCCATCACTTCTGGATCTTTGAATGCTGCCATCAACTCAGGATCCTGTTCAAGAAAACAACAAAAGATAACGTAAAACTATCTACACAAACTTATCTCCTCCTAAAAATAGTTCACTGAAATTTAAAAGCAATAGAGTCCTGTGTTACTGCATCAGCAAAGAAAAGCATATGTGAACCATCTAAAGATTTAATGTTTTCCCATAACAAAACAAAGCTACTTACATTCAATATCTTGCTGTAATCAACATTTCCAGGCATGCCTCCCGGAACACCTCCAGGCATGCCTCCCGGAACACCTCCAGGCATGCCCCCCGGAAAACCTCCAGGCATGCCTCCAGGGAAGCCTTCCGGCATGCCTCCAGGGAAGCCACCAGGCATGAATCCAGGGAAGCCACCAGACGTGCCTCCAGCCCTTTGACTTGATGATGACTGCTCTTCCTTCTTGGCCTTTTCGTATGCAGCCTAAGGTAGAAAGTGGTGAAAAAACATCGGAAGTTCAAAACAAGGAACAGAAAATGTATTAAGGAATGGCGCTAACCTGAGCTTCAGCTTTGCGACGAAGTCGCTCTCTCTCAATCTTTCTGTCTTCATGTTCTTTCCGAAGCCTATCATACTTTCTGCGATGTTCCTCAATTTTATGTGCATTAGGTTCAACCTATGGATCAAGGTTAATAATTAATATCCAATTTATGCAGAAATTTGTGTTTTGCACTTGGGAAATCTTCATGCAAAGTACCAGCACAAATCTAAAACTGCTAGCAATGCCAAATATTAGGGACAAATACAGGTTAACAAAACCTATCATAGCTGACATTGGTAAATTAGCTCATAAAAGCTTACCTTCTTCAGCACAGCATTGATCTCCTCATCATAATCAAGCTTTGAAGCTAAATGAAGATCTTTAGCAGCCTCCTCCCACTGGCCTAGCAATGCTAGTGCCATGCCCCGTGACTTATACCCCTTAGCAGAATCAGGGTTAATCTGCCGAACAAAGTATTAAATATCTTAGGCCCTCCAACAATTTAGAAACATTGACAACATAAATCACTTGCATGTGTTGCATGTTACTTGTGTTAACACATGAATACACACGCACAAAACTATATTCAGCAAGCATATATAACGTGTTTATGAAAATTGAAACCTAATAAAAGAGGAAACAGTAAGTAGGAAAACCAGTTAGGGAATAAGGTTAACCTGCAGAGCAGCATTTGCATCTCGAATTGCAGCATTAGGTTTCTTCATCTTGATATATACAGCAGCTGTTGAAGCATAGAGAGTCAAAAGAATGAAGTTTTAACATATAAAACACCAATACTGACCCAAATGCAATAAATAATACTAACGCATTCCAATTAGATGTATATATTTCTATTTTGAGTGGTCGGAGTTAATACTCACTTTCTTACAATTTCTAAAATCTACTTCCTAAATTTTTTGCAAAGTAAAATGTGGATTTTCAATTCAAGATGGAAAGAATATTCCAAGATTTATAACAGAATTACCTCTTGTCCCATACATAATAGCTGATGTAGGGTTAAGTGAGATAGCCTTTGTCAGATGCTGAACCGCTTCATCCAGCTTTCCTGAAGAATTTCAAAAGATTTATAGAACTAGGATTAGGATCTTTCACGTGTTATATAACTACCAACATAGAAATATCAAATATTTTACCTTCAGAAATGGCCTCCATGGCCTGAGCCTTTGCCTCCTGAGAAGCATCACGACTTTCTTCAGTAACCTCCACAGAAGAATCTCCCATCTAAAAGATGCAGAAAATACATAGACAGAAACAAGTTAGCATTGTTTTATATAGAAAAATAACAAAAAATATACAAATATATGTATATATATATATGCTTGGAAATGTCAATATACCCACCTGCTGTGGAGGATCATTATCAGGCTCCACAACTTCACTATCATCAAGCTCAATATCTGACTCAACTATCTCAGGCTCCTCCTCCACATCAGCAGCTTTCTTCTGTTTATCCTCATATTCCACATCCTCCATGTCATCATCAATATCATCAACCCCATGGGACTTCTACAGGCCACATCATAAATTAAAAGTGAGACTCCAATTGCAAGACTGTAACTTTACGCGAGGTGTTGACAAATTGTGAGCACAAGAAAATGAAAAAACAGAATGGCACATAGTACAGACGACGTGTGCACGCTTGTGCATCTAATTTCCTCATCTTCTAGGGGGAAAGAAAAATTCTTTTTATCATTTTCCTTTTTCTCATTTTATATACAGCTTTTGACAGTAAATTTTCTGCAAACACTTAAAAAGTCATAGATAGACTCCGTGTGGAACCATGAAAGAAATATTTTGTACTCAAATCTTGCCAACTTAACCAATCACAATCCAGAATATATATATATATATATAAATAAGGTAAAATCTCGTGACCAGTAAATAAAGGAGATGTATTGTGATGCCATGACATACCGCTTTGTATCCCCCAGCTGGTGGAATCTTTCCCCCGAGACTGAAATCAAAACCAAAATCAACCAGGAGAAGGGGAAAAAAAAAATTTATATACCAAAACAAACCTCACAACAATTAGACCCCTAAAAAAGAATAAACAAATCCACATGCATTACTACTTTACACTCAATTTAAATCACCAAATCTTGCACATTTCTATAAACCTCACCAACTTATAACATCAACTCTTGGTTATGTTTATCCTGTTGTCATCCCCAAGAATTCACTTTCAATCACAGAAATACACATCACAAATAAAAATCTAATAAAAGACAGATTAAAGCACGCATTTTCAAATTGAAGTGTCATTTAACTATATCTTAGAAACAAACGAGAACAACAACTCAAAATTGAGCGCTCGCATATACCTCTCCACATACTCCCGGAAAAAAGAAAGAGAAGGATCGTAAAGAACAGAAGGATTGGCTTGGCACAAGTCAACGAATTTCTCCAATTCCTTGAGTTTCGCAGCGTCCATAACAGTGTCCATAGCTCAAATCTACACCGGCACGATCAACGGAAGAAAAATGGGTGTTATCGAAGTAGGGTAGGTAACTGGTAATGTAACCGATATAGGTATCGCCGCTGGTTTTGTTTTGTATTCGCAGGGATGGTTTCGACCCAAAGAGCAGAGATAGCAGAAGTGGCTCTTATGTGCTGCGGTGAACTAATAGCCCGACTGGGTCGTTCTAGTAGCTTCTAACAGATAAATTTCACTTGTTCTGACCATTTAACGACTCATATAATCTTTCTCGTTTTTTATCACCTCGGACGTAAGTCCATTTTTTTTTTTCTTTCCTTACATATAATAAAATATAAATGAGAAATATCATTTTCTATTTATTACAAAAGGAAAATTCGTCGGTTTAGTCTTCTAATTATTTTTATTAATTAACATAAGTCTATAATTTTTTTTTTTTTAAACTTATTAAGTCCTACGTCTTTTTACAAGAAGTCTATTAAGTCTTTCCAGCCAAAAATTTGAATTTTTCGGCCAAAATTTATCACGTGCCGGGCACATAATGATTTTTTAAGAGTAAAATTGTCTTCTTAAGTATTATAAAAAGCTGTGAACTTAGACTAACTGTAAGGTCTTATAAAGTTATTTTTTTTCATATAAAGAGGACAATTTTACAATTAGTCTAAGTTCACAGCTTTATAATACTCAAGAAAACGATTTTGCTTTTAAAAAATCATTACATGCCTGACACGTGATGAAATTTAGCCAAAAAATTCAAATTTTTGGCTGAAAGGATTTAATAGGCTGCTTGTAAAAAGATGTAGGATTTAACAAGTTAAAAAAAAAAAAAGATTGTGGACTTATGTTAATTAATGAAAATAGTTAGAGGACTAAATCGGCTAATTTTTCCGTAATAAATATTAACTTAAGTACTTTTCATTTCTTAAAATTCTTATACATGGATTAAGAATTAAAAATTAATTTTTTTATTATAATTAACGACACAATAACATTTTCAATTAAACAAAATATAATATTTTAGTATTTTTAATTTTTTAACTTCTCATATATTGGACAATTGATTTCTAGTACCTAAATATATATATATATATAATGATCGAAAAAAATCTGATAATCCCAATAAATATACAGTAGGATTCAAAAGGCAAAGATAAAATTTTATCTTGTAAAAACCCATTTATTAGAATATATATGTATATATAATTAAGATTAAAACGTTCTGTATTCCATAAAATATTGTTAAATTTTTTTTTTTTTAAGCTCCAATCTCTTTTATTAATTTTCTCACCTCTCTCATTAATTTCTCTCTACCCTCAAATTCGATTTCTTTTCGAAAAAAAATTTGAAAATTAAATTTCTATCACAATAAAGAAATTCTTTGTGAGAATATTTATTAAAACCTATGTATATATCTTGTTATATGTTTGATATTTTCAATTTGTGTTTTGAGATTTTTCTTTCTTTCTTTCTTTTTTTTAAAGATACCAATAAGAAAAAAGAGTGTCAATTTAATTATTCCTATCAAAAACTAATATTATTAACTCCAAAAATTATGGTTATAAAACATTTATAATTAAGAATTTATAAAAAAAAAAAAAAAGACATTTTTTTTTTCTTCTAATAAAATAAAAACTTCTTAAACAAGATGGACAAAGATGATTATTATACAAGAAGAATCACGTGGTATCATTATGAATAACGGACAGAAGAACCTTAAATAAACAGAAAATTTCTATCTTTTTAAGACATGAGAATCTAGAACGAGATGAACAAGAAATCAACAGAAGAAGAAGCATGAAGCAAGTAAACAATGGATATCCCTCTCTGCATCAGGTCAATCAATTGAGCAGGAACACGTACTGTCTCAAAGGGCAAAAGGAAAACTGATCTAATAGAACATCACAGAAGCCCAGAGAAGAACCATACTTGACAATCCACTCCATGCAATCTTCTCAACGCCACTGCCAGGAGTTGCTGTAGAATCAAGATTCAGTGTCAATATTTTCTTTAAAAAAAGACAGTATATATCATAGTATTTGTCCAAATATTAGTAGACTAACGAAACTCATGCATCTGTCTATATTAAATAACCTGTCATTTTCTGTTTTACTTATTCAGACATTTCTGAATTCTGATGTTGAACTTCTTGTACTATATCTTGTTGAACGGGTAAATAGGTTCTTGTTTTCAACAAGAGAGCAGGCCGGCAAAGAATTTTAAAACAGAGATGTCATTACCACTTGTATCTTCTCTGTTGAACTAGTCTAGAAACCATTCTGAAGTCACAGGGTCATGAAACAAAGGAAAGTTGTTCTATGTTATGAACCTCTATGGTTGGAATTTGCAAAGCAACAGAACACTGTAGACTCAATGCATGTGAAAGATCCACCCTTCGTTATATGCCCTAAAAGAGAAGGTGGTTCTATAGTGTTCTTGTTGAAGTTAAATAGCGGGAAAAAAGACACAGAACATCTGAATCTATCATCCCCAAGGAAGGAATAAAATTTGTGATCAACTTTAAGCCTAAATTGGTGAAGCTTTTGCAACTAAGACAATATCAAATACGTGGAAGAAATGCATATGTTTCACAACCTTTATCAATGGTTCTCCCCCATGAAATTGATATTGATAATTCTCCATTTTCAAACCTTTACTTTAACATGCTTTTCCGTGCACCATTCTTCCTAAAGTCCAATCTTAGATTTGATTAACTTTATATGTCCTATGCTAATGTTTAGGAGCAATTTTTCACCATTCTATCTTAACTACTTAGCATGGACCAACCGAATAGATTCAGCAGAAACATCTACCAAGTATTAAAATACATGTATCATGAGATTCCAGAATAAGGGCACTACACATTTTTTGGGATCATAAAGAAGAGTATCTTCTTTTTCACCCTTATTACAAAAGCTTTCACAAACTTTGCTATGAAGATCATCAATTAGACTAAAAGTGAAGAGAGAGAACAGAACATGACGGGAAATGCAAACCTGGAGGAGGAGGATTCACTGAGGAACCCGGAGCCGAGGCTGTGAAAGAAAGTGAAAAAGAATGTGTTAGTCACCGCTCAACATTGGTTTTTATAGACTTCAAAAATTAATCTCTTTTTTTTTTTAAATTCCAGATCTTCCATAATTGGAGAGTAATACAGTTTTTGAAGAAGGAAAAGCAAAAAAGGAAAGTGAAACAATAGATGAGGAGAACGAACTGACAACAGAATAAAAACTTGTTTTAGGATCCTGTTCATCAATTTTAAGAGCTATCAAGGTTCACTGATCTCCTTAAAAATTTCAAGAATTAAACCAGAACCAAAACCATCAATTTCCATTAAAAATGTTCAAGAACCAGGAGCAAAATGTTAAAAGTAAACTTCAAAACCCACGAGCACTAGTAGCAGAGGAAAAAAAAATGGAAAAAAAAATTAGAAGTAATAAAGTAAAAAAAAAAAGAATATACCTTTGCAGGCACTAATGTCACCAGAAATGCCACAGCGTTGAGGAAGACGAAGGGCCTGATTAAGATCAATACCAAATTGTTTGAAGAGAGCAGGATTATCAAAAAGATTGCACAGGCAATTAAGTTCATTGTCGATGGCTTCTTTAAGAGGATCGCAGCAGGAAGAAGGTGGTGAATTAGTTGAGTTGATAAAGTCAGCACATCCGACCAACTTGGAAGCGCACGACGGAGGATTAGACTGACCCTCAACCAAACTGGTAGCGATGCCAATCACTACAACTACTGCTATTACCGCTGTTGATACTCTGGAGGAAACCATGATTGATTTTCTTCTTTTTCTTCTTTCTCTTTCCTCCCCAAAACTCTGTGTGTGTGTGTGTGTCTCTCTCTCTCTCTCTCTCTAAATGTATATAAAGATTTGGCAGATGGGGGGATTTTCTGTCCTGGGCTTTTTTTTTTTTTTTTTTTGTTATTGTGGGGTTGAGGAAGGTGCCGTAATGTTCTTCACCTACCATTCCCAGCTGCCTATATTCATAGTGTCCGGCGAATTGACTTGGTATAATTATTAATTTCAATTTTGTAACATTTCTAGATTAACTTCAGGAGATTTCTTTTCTCATAACCATGGCGGTGTCACCTCCACTGATTTTTCCTCAACCAGTTGGTAACTTTCATCCTCAAACCATTTAAGCAAGTTATTTTTTTATTTTTTTATTTTTTGAAAAATCTGTATTGATTTATATTCTTCTATCTATCCTATAGCAATTGTCATTTTTTCTAAGACAGATATATAAACAAAGAAGCAAAAGGAGGAGAAGTCTCCATTGAGAATCGTTTCTATTCTAACCAATGGGGCGACTAATGGAAAACTTTTACGCGTTTTTCTCATCCCCGGAAAAGGAGACTAATAAATAATAAAAATATATTTATTATCTTCTTATTTCTCTTCCAGGTCTTCTACGTTACCTCATAAACTTCCAAGGGGCATTTGAACCTTTAACATATGAACACGACTTCTAATTCCTTATAAGTTGTCCCACTCTCATTGTCCTTATAGGGTACCCTCATTAAAATTTATTAAATAAATAATTGTACTTAATTAAAATTCTCAGTAACATTTTATTGAAAAGGGCATCTCTTTTACTTACCCAAAAAAAAAAGGGCATCTCTTTTTTCTATTTTTCATTGTATCCGTTGGATATATATATATATATATATTACACAAATTTCACGGAAGTCATTGTTTAACGCATCATCTGTAAAATATAAACAGAGTTTAATTAATAGGAACACATTGTTAGAAAATTTTTATTATATTCTCTATTCTAGGGATGAAATTAAAATCATATCCAATGGAAAATTCATATATTGACTCTATTTTGATCGGGAAATCCCTACTTTGACCAGGTTTGGGAATCGAGACCGTGATTCTCCTAAACAAAAAATAGGAAATAGAGGTGAGGATGGTATTAATCATTGATCCCCGACCCCACTCCTAACCCGTCCCCACAATATATATATATATATATATATATATATATATAATATTTTTAATTATATACTTATATAAAAATAAAATTATAATAGTAATTTTTAAAATTTTTAAAATAAATTATAATAATTATTTAGTAAATATTAAATTGAATATAAATTAATAAAATAGTGACTATAATATATATTTTCTTAATTATATACATAATATATACATATATAAAATCATAATTAGCATAATAAAAATTATGTTTTAAAAAAAACTATTTGGTAAATACTAAATCGGCTACAAACAAATAAAGCAATAACCATAATATTCATTATTCACTTTCTTAATTCTATATTTTCATAAAAAATAAATTATATTAATATAGTAATAACAATTTTAAAATGTGATATTTTACTTACAAGTTACAACTTACAAGAATATAAACATAATATCACGAGTAGTTATTCATCTTGACATTGAATTACTTGTAATGTAAATTAAATCTTCTCTAGGACAACCAACTCAATAATCAACACAAATATCAAATATTGCTTCAAACACGTCATTGAGTTATCTGATAAATGAAATAATTGGTGAGGAAAACGAGTCAAATTCTCAATTACCAAATAAAAGGCATAAGAGTGTTGTTTGGCAACATTTTCAGAAGTTAAAAGTTGATGGAGTAGATAAAGCTCAATGCAATTATTGCAAGAAAAAACATGACGAAGCTTCAAGTTTTTATATTGAAAAACTTGTGAGTAAATACTTTATTTTTTATTCTACGAAATTTATTGATTAATTTTGCATTAATAATTTAATTAAAAATAAAAAATAAGTGGTGAAAATTCCCCGCATGGATCCCCGATTCCCAATGGAGCAAGAATGGTATAAAAAAAAAAAAATTCCCGCAGGGGATGGGGACGAGAATGAGGAATATGTGTGGAAATTGGGGATGGGGATGGGGAAAGGGAAGGACTCCCTGCAAAACCTGTCCCGTTGCCATCCCTAATTATTATACTACTTAAGGCAGCAATATTGAACTTAATATAAAAACACTATATGAACATGATACAATAGTAATAGGTTATAATTAAAGATTTATGGATTCAAATTAGAACGAGTTGGCATGTTTAAGTTTAAATAAATTGAGATTGCAAAAGGGTTGAATAAGCATAAGATGATTATAATTCACGAATCCACAAATTATATTTTTTTTAAAGAAAAATACTATTAATTAAATATTTTGGTTAAAAAATTTTCAATTTTTTTCTCTTACATTTAATACTTTGTATTTTTAAATATAAATGTTATTTAATAAATTTAATGAATAATTAATTTTAATATATTAAATATTAATAAATGGTGAAATTTTAATTAAATAGGTAAATTTATGGTTTTTTTTTTTTTTTTTTTTTCTGAATTTGAGTTAGATAATTAAACAAGTAAATAATTTGAGTTGGGTAGACACGATTACTAAACAGGTTGGGTTTGAGTTAAGGTTTTAAATACGATTATTAAATGGGTCGAATTTAAATTAAAGTTTTAAACATCATTATTTATGTAAACTTCGACACAATTGTTACCCTATCTATTTATGTTACTATTAATCAAATATATAATTATAAATAATATACGTAAAAAAAAAATTAATGTAATATATAATAGAGCAAATGATGAAATAATAAGTATTTAATTGAAACCAATGCAAGTTTTGGATTTTTAAAATTTTTAAATTATTATACTCAAATTTATATAATGATTACGATAGTTTAATTATAATTTTTAATTCAATAAAATTATTTCATATATTTTTTTAAAAAAAAAAAATTTGAATCACTTTTCACCTCTAACATGTCTGAAACTGATAACCTTTTGGATCATAAGTGAGGCTAAACTATAACTTCTTAACATTATTTCATATGTAATTTTTCATTTGAAAATTGAGTATTAGTATATTCTTCAAGATGCTTATATTCTTATGAAACTAAAGACTGAAGTTTTATTAATAAGAAGCAAAATGTACAAATTATCAAAATAGTGTACGAAAAATTAAAAGAAATAATTAAAAGATAGAGAAATAAAAGTGAAAGAGAATCAATAAATATAAGTGGAAGAGATAGATTTTTTTTTTTTGAAAATTTTGAGGTATTTTTACTTCTAATGTGTCTCGAACTCATAATCTATTCGATAAGAAGATAACTAAACTAAATCAATTAACAATAATATCATTAGAAAAAAAAAAATCTAAAAATAAAGATTAATATATATATATATATATATTTAAATTAATTGGTTTGGTCATTTTCATTTATCTATTAGCCAGCCAACTGGTAACGTTGTATGAAATGAATAACAAACTATTTATTCAACAATGGCGAATCATTTAAAGCAATAACTAAAAACTGTATCCTTGACCTGTCAAAGGAAGACATTGTTTCTAGAATTTGAATACTCTGACTTAGTGAGAACTATTTTATTTTCTCACTAATTAAATGTTGTTAGTTTTGATTCAAATTTTTTTTAAAAAAATACACTATATATAAAAAAGAAAATAATAGTATTATTGTACAATGGAGCTTCTAAATATTAATATGCTTATAAAATCTTGAATATATATATATATATATATATATTGTATATACTTTTTAGAATAGGATTATTGATATATTTAATCATTTATTATGTTAGTTTTTTTTTAATTAATTATGATATTTAACTTTTTAACGGGTGTGTTTGGATTACTATTATATTTAGAAAAAAATGACTTATTTGAGACAAATCTTTATTCAAAATGAATGTTATCTCGTAACTTTTTTTTGAAAATAAATTTTATGTTGGAAAAAGTAAAATTAAATATATATATATATATATATATATATATGTTTTATAGAGTGTAATGATTATTTGTGTAAGAGAATATTTTTTGGGAAAACGTGTGTAATATTATTTTATTAATATAAATATTATTTAATTAAAATGAGGCCTACATCCTATTTATATATATGTGTGTATATATATATTATTTTTTTTTGGTCGGTAAACATCTAAGCAGCTTCATTATCAACGGAAAAAGGAGTACAGAAAGATTCAGAAGTGCCACCCCGATCACACAGGAATGTATATATATATTATAGGTAGATGAGGTGGTATCTATTAAATATAATTGGGGGAGAAACTTTAATTGAAACAAAAAAAATGTTGTCCAAATGTTATGAGTTATTGCTAAACAAAAATTCTTTACTCAATTTCAATTGAGTGGTAATTCAAACACACCCTACAATATTTTTAATTAAAAAATAACATATAAAAAATCAAAAGCAATTGTTATGTGATTATAATTACAAAAAATTATAGATTTAAGTTATATTAAAAATAAAAAATTAAAAAAAAAAAAAAAAAAGCCTAATCATTATAGATAGCAATTTCATAAATTTAAACCCTCGAATTTTATTTTATTTTTTGGGGGTAAGAAATAGAGGTTCGTGGGAAACCAATCAACTTTTCTTAAAAGTTTCTAAAATTTTTCGTTTGGGCCATAGGATAAGACGAGAAGGGAAAAGGCATGGCCTTAGATTGGGGACCGAAAATTAAACTTACTAAGCATCAGTGCCACTTTCAAAATATTGGGACCCTCCTATTATTGGGCCTTTTTAGAACCCATTCTTACGTAAATATATATATATATATATATATATAGAAAATTTCCGATTTTAGTTATGTAAATATTTACGTTTTCTGAACTTAGTTCTATATCTTTAAAAATGTCTAACTAGATCCTATAACTATTTTTCAAATTCTGAAGTAGGTC
>JAXGGT010000131.1:4952014-4962791 GCA_035583425.1 Marsdenia floribunda | reverse complement strand
TTTTTAATGATTTAAGATTAATATCAAACTAATTTGTTGTCCATTCTAAACTAGTACAAACAGTGAAACAGATGAATGACCACAATTTGTCTTCTTCTTCATTTTTTTTATTATAAAATTTAGGATATTATTACAACTTTTCTGTGACCGACACCGATGAATTCTGAGTGCTGCTCTTTCGAAAACCTTATAAATTATCTCGTATGGAAAAAGCCTTTTTTTTTTTAATTGCCTCAAAAATTCAATTAAATATATTTAGTTGGGAAAGATCTGATATTATTTATATATATATATATATATATGTACGGTACTAATTAATGACGACGTTAATTAAGGAGAAATCAAATGTCGATTGTCCTAGCTTTGAAAATTCTCTTTTATGGTGTGAAGTGATCTTTTTTGACTTTTTTTTTCCTGCCACGTGTGTTTCTTTGGATCATGCATGTCTTTGACCCTACATTTACTGTTCTAGTTTAAATTGCCTAAAATGAGTTCCCACAATTTAAGGTTTTGGATATGTTAAGATAACAAATTTACTTTTTCCTTAATTTTTATTTATTTAAATTTTTAGAGGAGATGATAATTAATTTAATTTAATATGGTATTAGAGTAGATGGTATTGATTTTAAATCTTTATTGTTAATTTATTGTACACGTATCAAGTCTTATTAAAAAAAAAAAAAAATTTGTGATCCATTTATATAAGAGAAAGCATATTAAAGAATAAAACATTTAAGGGTGTATTTGGATTGGATTTTTTTTTTTTTTTTTTTTTGAGTTTGCTCATTTTTTTCAAATTGAGTTAAGTGAATTACGAAAAATTATAAGTAAAGTAGAGATGGGGGGCAAAAATATTATATTTTATTAGGTGTTAGATGATATTATTATTGAAGTTTTTATATTTATATATTTATTGAATATATTTTAATTTTTATTATTTTTGTCAAGTGAGGAGATATGAACAGTAACATGTCACGTGATGTTAAAACAAATACATCTCTTTTTTTTTTAGTTTGAGTGAAAAATTAGAAAAAAAAAAAAAAAACACTAATTCAAAAGGAGTCTAATTCTACAAAAATTAATAAACATAATATTCACTATCAATTATAATAAAAATAATCAATTCAAATAAATTTTCAACCTTCTCTAACCATTATGTATTTGAATATGTACCCGTAAGACATATATATTTTACTAAAAAATTAGAATTTCTTAATAATAAAAATACTAATAAATAATAATACAAATTGGAAATATATACAATTTAAATGAAAAAAATAGAAAATTGTTAAAAAAAAAAAGAGATCATAATATAAATTATAAAAATCAATCTAAATTTGAAACTCAAATATTACTTTTTTTCTTTATCAATTTTTTACTTTTATGTTATTTACAAGAGAATAACTAAATTAAAAAAAAAAAATCAAGAAAAAAAGTTAAGCAAGTTTTTCATTAGCTTGACTAAAATTTCTTTAAAAAGTTTTGAATTAATTATTTTAGGGGAAAAACAAAAGAAAAAAAAATTAATATAGATGAAAAAAATAAATTCTAAAAATAAAAAGTTGGGAGAAAAATGAAAAGTCTTGAAAAATATAATATTTTATTAAAAAAATAATATTTTAAAAGTTCTAAAACTAAATGACAAAACTTAATATAAGTTAAAAATTAAAATATTATTTTATTTTTTCAAAATTTTGAGAAGGTACTGCTACTTACTAAACTACACCTTCTTGACATAAATCGAAATATCAATACATAGAAAGATGGAAAAAAAAAACTTTTTCAAAAAATAAAACTACTTAAAAGTTCAACTTAGTTACGATAGAGTCATGCCATTAAAAAAAAATTCTAGAAAAAATTCATGTAATCTTATATAATAAATAGTTATATATATATATATATATTTCTTATCTCTTAAAAGTTAAAAATTTGCTTAATATGATAAAAATATATTAATATAATTTAAAGAGAAAATATTTAAATTTTAACTTAATCATTTTTCTATTTATCACAAAAATATCTATTTAGAAAATTATAAATTATGAAAAATAATAAGAAAAAAAAATGAATTACAAAAACGATGATAATAATAATAAAATCAACAAATGAAAAAAATTATAAAAATAAATAAATAATCATAAATGCGCATTACTTCATCTTATCAATAATAATTCAAGAAACTGTTAAAATAAATATTAAAAAAAACTCAAAACTAAAAAGAATTTGTTAAAATTTAAACAAATAATTAAAAAAAAAAAAAAACTCTAAAAATTCAACTAATTACAAAGGAACCATTAGCAAAGAAAAAAAAAATCTTCAAGAAATATATCTTATAATCTTATATATAAAAGATATATGAAAAGAACCGTATCTGCGATTTATAATAATAAAATAATAATTACCAAAAAAATAATAAAATAATAATAATAATAATTCATCATCGTTATCGCCGCAAATTAAAAAACGAAAATCAAAAGAAACCAAAAGAATCATCACAGAAAAAAAAAAAAAAACCAAAAGAGACGACAACTATACATGTATATAAATATAAATGCTGCTCTGCTGCTTTTCTTTATTATTATTATTTTTTTTGTCAATTTACCATATATATATATATAATTAAAACAGAAACATAAGAATGAAAATATAAAAACAAATAAATTAATCCGTTTAAAAAAGAAACAAAAACCAGAATATCAAGAATTATTAAGACAACAAAATATAAAGAAAAATCAAAATATCTTATTTATTCACATCTATTATCTTCAAGGGAAGTCCTATATATCACCTATTCAATATCTGAATTCCAGCCTAATTATCTTAAATCAATTTAGATTCTTTCTAATAAATCAAATTTAAGCCTAAAAAAAAATCCAAGAATTGACTTACTTCATTAATTCGTATAGAACAAATTCTCTTTAAATAAAATAAATACTTAATATAACCATTACAATTAAAAAAAAAACAAAAAATTCTTAAATTTCTTTGCACTTACTAAGGGACTAGGTATTACAACAGGTTTCAAGAATGAGTCCAAGAATTACCTGTTTCTGTGGTAAGTCTATCACTGCATCACTAAAATCAGCACCTTCAATAACAGCACCCCCAAGATCACTACGAGTGAGAACTGATCTAACTAGTATAGCATTTTTTAGATTAGCTTCATTAAGCACCTGCAACAAGAAAAAGGAAACATATCTATATATATATATATATATATATATTCAAGCTTCCAATTCAAATGAGCTATTTTTATTCTAGTTCTGGTGTCCACAGCCTCAATAAAACCCCTTAATGAGTTATGGCCAAAAAAGGCAGGGGACTTACCATACGATCCATCAATGTATCACTCAAATCTGCCCCTGTTCAATCAAACACAATAAACCAAATTTGCTTCATTTATAAACACCCTTCAATATATCAGGGGAAAAAAAAAATGTATCTTTTGATCATCTGAAACTTTTTTTAATATCATAATCCCTGAAAATACTTGTACAAAGAACAGGAATTCATATTCCATTTTTTAATTCTAATGCATATTTGTTATCATTATTTGATAATTTCTTTAGTTCTTGGCTACAGTGACTGGAATGTGACCTGTAAGATAAAAAATCAATTCATATAAAAAAAAAAAAAAAAAAAAAAAAAAAATTAGTGTTCAAATATGGACCCCATGTACTAAGAAAGACGACAACAAAAAAAATAATTATTTATTTAATGATTATAATCGAGAAATTTATTTAAGAAAAATATAATCTTGATTTACAGGCTAAAACACAATAAAATAGTAGATGATTTCTGTTGAGACATGAAAAACAAATTTCAAAAAGCTTCCAACCTGCAAATGAAGTTTAAAGGAGAAGGGTTTTCTCCAATAAACCCTCTGACGATCAAGTTAGAAGGATTGGAGATGAAGAAGAAAGATGTTAAGAAAAATAATTCTTAAAGCTTAAGAGAAGAACAACAGTTTGTATGTTTTCTGTATATGAGAAATCATACCATTTCTGCATGTAACATGCCTCTTTTATAAGTAGCGTAGATTATTACTTAAAATACATTTTTCTCTTGATTTCTGATAAGTGGCGAACTTTGTATGCATCTTAAATGGATGCTCACCAGGTGTTCCCCTATTGGACTTGAAAATAAGTTTCAATATGGATAATTATAGACTCACTTGATAACTCATCATATCAGTCAACGTTTATATCAGAAATGTAATCATGAATTTTTATTTTATTCATTATTTCATATTCATGACTTAAGGAAATGATTTGACCCCGTAGTCCAAAATTATACGTTTTGGACTTCGGGTAATTTATTCTTTGGAATGTGCTTCATTGTTTACTTCGAGATGTTCCTCTTTGTTTATGCGAAGTCATCTTTGTTGATTCATTCAGAGTCTAATTAATGTAATGTTCGCCTGGAGCCATACTGTGTTATTCCCGGAGTCTAATTACTTCTACTAATTTTCTGAAAATTTCTTTTTCTTAGTGTATTAATCCTTCAGATTAATAATCTAAAATGGATAATTGATTATCTTAATTAGTATTTAAGAAAATGATTAATTGACAAGTAAATAATAAGACAAGAGAAGGTTGAGTTCGAGTAAATAATAAATAAATAAATAAAAATAGAAAAGAAGGAAGAAAGAAATAGCCGCTTTTCCCCCTTGACCCTAGGGTTTTAATTTTTTTTCCCCCCTCTGTTTGTGTGATCAAGTTTCTTCCTTCCCTGGAATTTCTTCCCTTGAATTTGAAGGTAAAATCTCTATATTTCTGTGTCTTACGTTTGATTTACTATAGGAATGAATTGGACAGGGGTTAAGAACAGGACTTTGAATGTGAATAGGGAGAATTTACTTAGTACTGATATCTACTCTTTGTGATGGTTTTATGAAGAGTTTTGAGATAAAAAATATATTAGCCGATGAGGAATTTATTGCTTGGTTTGAAGCTTTAGGGCATGCGAATTGCAGATCCTATTGCCTCCAAGATGATCACGGATCCAATGTCAATGATTATCAGGGTAGAAGATGGAGGTTATCCTGAATTGGGGAATAAGAATAATGGATTAGTAATGGACTCAAAGACTTTGCCTAAAAGACGTAAGGTCTCTGCAGTTCGTGATTTCCCTGTTGCTTTCCAACAACGCCGTGGACAAAGTGATTCACATAAGGAAACACCTGCACATCATGATGTTCCTGATGCTTTTAAACAATCTGACACTGATTTCATGACTTTAAGAAATAATGCAGAGAGTGTGGCTGATATTTTGAATCATGATCTGAGCCTTACTGGACTGGAGATGGTGTATGCCCCCGGTGAGGAGAAAGTTCTAAAGTTGGTAACAGATTTCGTAGATTCAGGGGAAACAGTTGCATCAGTTACTCCATTGGCAATAATGGAGGCATCTGACAGGAGTGAAGATGCAAAAGACATTATTCCATCAGCAATTGAAGAGCATGACTCTACTGAGGTTATCAGACAAACTGATGCTGCAAACCGATCCAAATTCAAAGAAGACAGAAGAACTGGTGAAGATGTTTATGCTCAATCAGAATTCTCAAAATCAGTCAAACAGGAGAGGGTGAGAGTTAGAGCTTGTTCACCGCTCAATCACAAGAACACTTGTATGCAAAGGCATCGCAAAGTTTCAGCAGTTCGTGATTTTCCAGTTGCATTTGAACTCATGGAAAAGACAGGCAATAGAGGTGATTTTCCTCTGGAGAAGGAACCGGTCACTCCTAAAGTATCACTTAAGCAAGAAGAAGGTAAGAGCCCCCAAGGACAGCATTTAGCCTCAAAAGAGCTAAAGCACGGAGAAGTTGTGCTGGCACTGATGGCTGCTTCAAGGTGTCCTTGGAGTTTAAAGAAATCCCGAGGTTCTACTTCCAAGAAGGGGAAGCAGTCTGGAAAGAAAAGGGTATGAATATGGGGAACCTTATTCATTTGACTACCTCCATCAAATTCTAAACTGAAGCAGACTACAAGAGGATCAAACATGATACCAAAATCCAACTGATATTGATCAACCAAAGAGGTTGATAAATATTTCAAACCTAACAAGTAAGATGCAAAATGCTTAAGTTTGAATATTTTTTTTGTTTCTGGTTAAGTCAGGAACTGGCAATTTTGTACCTGTGAAATTGGCCTTGTATGCTACTGCTTTCTCAAGGTATGCACCATTGAAAGTGGAACCACTGAAATCTGATTCCCTCATGTCAGCAGCAGTGAAATTTGCCCTTCTGCATCAGTCATTTCAGTTTTTAATTATAAGTAAAGATTTTGCCGGTGCTGATGAGCACAAATTCTATGCATATAACTGAACTTTGAATGATCTCAGAACTTAATTAAGAAATATGAAACTAATTGAACTTTCCTTGAAATTACCTGAAATTCTCATTCATATGAACTGCTTTTCTGCAACAACAGCAACGAACCCAGAATTCAAATCATCTACTAGAGAAGGTGCAACAGAAAATATATATATATATATATATATTCTTGAAAGGAAACTTACTTGAGGTCTGCAGAGCCAAATTGAGCAGCTGAACCAATCCCAAATTCGCCTCGAGTTTCAGCTTCATACTTATTTAACTCAGCCATGGCAGACATGTTCGTACTAAATGCGATAACAGCAGCAGCCAATGCAGCTGAAACGACGCTCCTCCATTTCTTTGGTTCTGCACCAATCAATAATTATGATATTTAAAAACTCAGGCTAAAAACTCTTGGCCGGACCAGAAAAATCTAAATCTACAAATCAAAGCTGACGGACACACAAAATTCTGCTAACCTCCGGCATGATTTTCTTGAGAGCCCAGTTTACAGACGACTGAGAAGGGCTTTGACGGAGATAGCTGAGCTGCTGGAGCTTTGTAATAAGTGGAAGGAGATGAATATATGTTAATTGATTTCAATGTCAGTAAGGAGGCCGAAGAAGTCAGTGCCATTTCCAGTGAATTATGGGAACCCACACAATCTTCCGGATAAAGGACTATATGGTAAAATACTGGAACACGTTTAGTTTTTGATTCCTCTAATTTCCGTTTCTTGCGTGTCCATGGCGACCACATTTTTTTTTTTTTTTTTTTTTTTTGGGGGGGAACATAATTGGTTGACATTTGGCAATGGTAAGGTTTTTTATTACAAAAAAAGAAATGGAAAATATCTGCATGCTTGTGCTTGAAATAAAATAAATACTCTTTGGTCATTAAACAAAGGAAAATATATATATATACTCATGGTTCTATTTTGATTTTTCAATTGGTATCCGATCAAATTAATTTATAATTAAATTGTATTAGATTTTTTTTATAAATTTTTTTTTAGTATTTTGTAATCACTTTAAATTTGTATTAATATTTTAAATTTTGATTAATTTAAAATCAAATCGGTTTAAATTTTTCTTTTAAATGAAAAATATTTTTTATATTCATTTTTTTTATTGGTTGAATCAAATTTGAGATAATGTTGAAGAACTTTTCCTGACATGTTGATTAGGTTTCTTCCTTAAACTTTTGGCTAGAGACAACCTCACTTGGGTGTTTCACAGTTTAAAATATTTTTGCACTATTAGGACTCTCTGGGTGGATTAGTTTGGGTTTGAAGGATCGAGATACTACCATTAAAAATAAAAAAAAATAAAAATAAAAAAAAAAAAATTGAGATCGTGTTAGGGGAAACCAAGTTTCCATATATTTTGGACCAAGGGCGGTCTCGTTGGCTTTATTTTGTTAGAACAAACCGTATAGGATTCTACTAAGGTTAATGGACCTTCCTAGTTCTAACTTTAAGCCCAGAGTTTGAACCCAACTGTTTCTACTATGTCGCATATGTAATGGCTTGTATTTTCATTTTTTCTTGGGCAAATAAATACCTAATATTCATAATCATAAATACTTTCAAAGCATTTGACATACGTGAAATGAAATTATACCCCCAAAAATATATTCTGTGTTATAATAATTCAAAATACATATTGGAAATCCATTTTTTCTTTTCAATATGCAAAAAAAATAAAATAAGTAGATAAATATTTTGTTACTGTTACTCAAAGTCACGATTTCATTACTTTGTGAACATTATGTAAGAATTAGAATGAAGTCTTTCTCTAGAGAAAACAAAAGAATTGAATAATATTTTTCATTTTTTTTTTAGGCAAAAGGTTGATTTTAGTCCCTAAACTATTTACGAAAGGTGTTTTAGGTCTTTATTCTTTAATTTAAACTTTTTTTTGTCCTCATTCTTTTTATGTATGGTTTTTTGGGTCTTTTTTGCTAGATTTTGCCCAATTCCGGCAAGGTCAATGCAAGTCAATATTTTTAATCAAAGTTATAATGATAAAATTGTAATTTTAAGTAATTTATTATTAAAATAAAAAAAATAGGAAAAAATAAAAAAAGAAGGACAAGAACTTCAAGAGAAGTAATTAATTGATTGAAAACAGAAAGTGCACAAACTCTTGGACAAAATGCCACAACCACCATTACCTACACTGCGCCTCTCAAACTTCCCCCAACTTCAGCTTATGTTCATCTTTTGTTCTGTAGAAAACGTGCCACTACTGTGATTCCCCTATCACTGCTCCAGGTTGGTCTTCTTTACTTCAATATGAACCTGGAATACGAATGAAAAAATGGTAAAAAAACAGCTACAATTTGGTAGAATAACAAACTGAATCTTTTTGCGACAATTTACTGCTACCATCGAGAGTTTTGGTCCTTAGATTTTTATTTTTACCTTTTTTTAATAATCAATTACTTAAATTTATATTTTACCCTTATAACTTTGACTAAAAATATTATGACCTTGTCAGAATTGGACAAAATCCGGCAAAAAGAACCCATAAAACCATATTTAAAATGAACGAGAATCCAAAAAATTCAAATTAAAAAATAAAGACTTAAAACACCCTTCATAAATAGTTAAACAACTAAAATCAACCTTCTACCTTTTTTTTAATATAATTTTATATTCTCATCAATTAACTTTAAAAAGTAACACAGACTGAAATATATAAAAAGATACGCAAGAACCCATGAAGATGATACTTTTTTTTAGTCAATGAATAGAGTACACAGAAGAAAAAGAAAGTCCAGGAGGAGGAGAAATTTTGGATATTTTTTCTAGGGAATTTTGATGTTAGGCCCAAAACAGAAGGCCCATGATCTGTCACCAAAAAAAAAAAAAAAAAAGTAAATAAATATATAAAGAAAAATAAAGATCCGTTGAACCATCATTTGCAACTGGGAACTAAACCTTAGGGAAGGTGTTCGCCGGTCTTAGGTGCACGGTAGCTAGGTTCTGTCCTCGCACCTGAAAACATAGCTTTGACTGAAGACCACGGAAGTCAAACAGAGTAATATTTAGTAATCAAGTTGCTTCTATTTATTTATAATTATTATTATAATTTCTCCCCTCCATTTGTTCTCTTCATATTTTTCTGCAGAAATCTTTTGGTAAATTAATTATATACTTCTTATAGTTTATATATATATATACAAGGATAAGAACCTAACGAACAGACCAATGGTATTTAAATAAAAATGGAAAAAGGAAAGGAAAAACAAAAGAGAAAAAAAAAGAAGAAAAGCCTGCATCGTGATAATTTTCTGTATAGATAGACATGTAATGATGCATCAGAGTTTTCAAGACACATGTTAACCCAGCAGAAGGGATTGAGAAGAGACGGAAGTGTAGGGATTCCCACAGGGCTAGCTTGTGAGTGTGTGTGTGTGTGGAATCTTACACACACACACACACATATATATAACTTTTACACAAACAATGCAATCGAGAAATGAAAAACACAAATTATCAAAAAAAAAAAACCGAAAAAGAAATGAAAAACACACGATGAACTATATACACGTAAATATTCTAAATTCGAGATAAAAATTTAAAATAGAATATTTATTCAATTTTTTTTTAAAAAAAAAAATGAAATGAAAAATTTTTACTCATTCGTCGTGATCACCTTTTGGAAGACTGCAGAAAAATGGGATTCAGAAATTCAGGATCCTTTTTTTTTTTCTTTTTTTTTTTTAAATAGTAGTACTTTGAGAAGAAGTACAAAATATGCATGCATGAGGGGGGGACTCGAGCCTTGTGCTCTAGGCACAGAGACCACCTCCTTTCTTTTGTGTGTGTGTGGTAGGAAGGAATAAATACATAGAGAAGCTATTACCACTAAAAGGCCTATTTTTTTTTTTCTTTCTTTCTTTCTTTCTTTCTTTACTTTGTTGCATGCATGCATGCAGCAGAGATAATAAGAGCAGATTATGGATCAGTGCTAGCGCTGTTGCTGGCAGCATTTGCTCAGAAGTTCGCTGTGTATGAGATGATTCAGTTCAGGATCTGTGTCAGGTGGCTTAGCTCTGCCTGCCTTCTCTCTCTCTCTCTCTCATTTCATTGCCTGTAAGAATCGATCATAATATCAACTTCTTTCATTTCAATTTGTTCAGAAACAAACTCCAACAACCGACAATAATTTGGATTTTGGTCCTTCGCTTCACTATTTTTGGCACTAATATTGCCTAAGCAACCTGCACATTTCCTACATCCATTTCTAGTTTTTCACACACAGTCTATATAATAGTGTTTCTTATGAAATAATGTTCTTTAATTTTCATGGTTATGCCATTTCTATATATATATATATATAAAGTAACTTAGGGGCGACTTCTCTCTCTAACCCTGATTTTCTCTCCTCCTTCTCTCTACCCTTGCAAGCAGCCGCCCCCAACTTTCTTCCCCTTCTTTCTCCCGGCCAAGGG
>JAXGGT010000131.1:4936961-4947984 GCA_035583425.1 Marsdenia floribunda | reverse complement strand
TGTGCTGGTTTTGGTTTTGGCATCTCTCTAACAGTCATATATACATCTCTCCACTGCACAAAATAGAGACCTCTCTTCTGGCTTGCCTTTTATCTCTCTTTCTCTCTCTCTTTTTCTGTCTTCCTCCTTACTTGATTCTTCCCTCTAGCTATTTTGCTCCTTTCTTTGATAACTAAGCAATCAAAGGAAAAAGGAAAAGAAAAGGCAGATCCAAGGTGGAGGTTAATCTGTCAAAGCCATCAATCAATCAATCAATCCCTAGTAACCAATAAATTTTAAAGGAGAGCGGGGGAATCAACCATGTCCTCCTCTTCTACTACTACTTTGTCATTGGACCACCTCACTCCTTCCGAGCAGCTCTGCTATGTGCATTGCAACATATGCGACACAGTCCTCGCGGTATCTCTAGCTCTTACCATTCTATGCTATGCTTGTTTGTCTCCCCTCCTCCCCCCATTTTATATATTCTAGTCCATCCTTTTTCTTTTTCTTCTTTTTTTTTTTGGTTAGATCGTCAACTATATACTGGTCTTGGACACAATTAGGGTTTCTTTCTTTCTTTGCTGCTTCTAAGAATTTATCTTCTTATATGTCTTCTTGATTAGGTGAGTGTTCCGTGTACAAGTTTGTTCAAGACAGTCACCGTTCGATGTGGCCACTGCACCAACCTCCTGCCCGTAAACATGCGCGGAATGCTTCTGCCTTCTGCTAATCAGTTTCACTTTGGTCACAATTTCTTCTCTAGTACTCCCCATAATTTCCTGGTACACACAGACATATATATATATATATATATACATATAAAGTCTTGCATAAGTAGTCCCACCCATGCTATCGTATATACCATTCTAAGTTCAATGATGAAAGCAATAATTATTTTACAGGACCAAATTTCGAATCCGACCCCAAACTTTCTGATGAATCAGACTTCAGCCACCGACTTCAACCTACCTGCTCAACCCGGATTCGATGACCTTCCAAGGGCACCGGTCCTCAACAGACGTGAGAACCATACTACTACTCTCTTCACACCTCTTTTGAGCATCTTTAAACCCCTCCCTTTTTATACGGTATAGTTAGAAGATTGTTTAATTATGGATGTTTTGCATTATTTCGTTCCGTCCCGAATTCCTAGTCTTGAAACACTCCTAAAAGAAAACCCTGGGTTAACCAGGATCGTGGGTTTATGAAAAAGCCCTCTTTGGGATCTTTTTAGCTGTTCTTCTTGGTTTTCTTATGCAATGTACATGGATTTTGAGAATCTCTTTTCTCTCTGCTAACTCCTCATAGACATGGATTTGAAAGCCAACAATATATAAACTGTATCTAAAGTTTATTCATTTTTTTTCCCGTGAAAAACGATTATAAAGTAAAAATTGCAGTATTATTATTCTTAAACAGTTGTTATATAAACCAAAGCAAAAAAAAAAAAAAAAAAAAGAGAGAGAGAGAGAGAGACATATAACTGAACTCAGCATCGTGCAGGATACTAACTAATTTCCCTGTCTCTAACTATCAGCTCCAGAGAAGAGACAGAGAATCCCCTCTGCATACAACCGATTCATCAAGTGAGTTTATAATTATCCATGTAAAAGAAACCCGATTTTTTTTTTTTTTCCAGATTTTGCAACATTGCTTTCTCTCTCTCTTCTTCTTCTTCTTTCTATGTTTAATTAGAATCTGCGCTTCCTCTGCAGGGAGGAGATCCAGCGCATCAAAGCAGGAAATCCTGATATAAGCCACAGAGAGGCATTCAGTGCTGCTGCAAAGAATGTGAGACCTAATAATACTGATACACCATGATGATTAGGGGTTTTTTTTTTTTTTTTTTTTGTTTAATCTATTGACATTTTTTAGCCAAACTATGAAGCTAGCTAGATAGCTACATGTTGTTTCGTCTATAATAAGGGTGAGTTTTATCTAGGGTTTTCTCACATGACATCCTTAATTATGCTAAACTTTTATACCTGTGTTGTTCTTTTCTCTCACACAGTGGGCCCACTTTCCACATATTCAATTTGGTCTCATGCCTGATCAGAGTGTCAAGAAAAGTAATGTGCGCCAACAGGTAATAAGAAAAATGGCATGCAAAACCACCACCACCACCCACCCACCCCCGGCACCCCACCTCATTGAGAGCATTGTGACACAACATTCACCAAATGCAATTGTCTAATTCCAAGATTTTGTATTTGATTTCTTTGTAGGATGGAGAAGATGTTCTCATGAAGGATGGATTTTTCACTACGGCTAACGTTGGTGTTTCACCTTACTGAGAAATCGAAAGAAGAAGTTATTAGAGAAATGTAGACCATCTCTCAGATTGTCTCTCTGATCTCTCTTTCTCTTGTTACTTCTTAATTAATTAGGGTTCTTATAATTTGTGAAGAAACTCGAGTCTAACAACAACCCCTTTTTAATTTGTTTCGTAGCTCTTATAATCATCTGCTAATGCAAGTGATTGTTAATGTGTTATTGGCATTTCTTCTGCTAGCTAGAACATATATATATATATATAATATTATGTACTAGTAGGAAGGAAGCTCATGAGTCATGAGTACTTCTGCGCTTTATGGATCTAAGAAATCTTTTGCTTTAATGACTTTGATCACTCTTCTTTGTTCCATGATTTCTACAGCTAACTTTATATCAGGTTTCGTACTCTATCTTTTGTGTTAGCTAGATTCAAATAACACCAATCTCTCTCTATATATATATACACACGCACTGGTGTAAGGTTTTTTTTTTTTTTTTTTCGAAAATTTAAATTGCCACTAACTAATTCAAACTCATGAACTTTTATTACCATATATACTTCTTAAATCGAGTTAAATTGTTACATACATGCTCTAAAAGTTTAAATTGATGCTAATAAAAGAGGGTAATAAACTCTTTTTCCGGCATTTGGGGATGAACTATGTAGCTAGCGACGTCTGTGGTAGTTCTGGTTAGTTAATTGATTGTCAAAGGCTAGCTGCCTAGTTCTACCATTAATTAAAGCTGCTCAAAGCATCGACTCCGCGATTGTTTTGCATCAAAAAAATCATAATAGCTATCATTTTTATTCACCTTAATCAGAGAGGATTCTACAGAGACAAAACCCACAAACGAACATCAAGAATTTCTGTGTCAGAAAATACCATCATTTCTTGTGAATTCATGGGGTGGGTTGTTAATTATGTATGAAAATTAATTATAAAACCTAGCTAGGTATCTAGCAGGTCTTAAATTAAAGAAAAACCAAATCATAAAATCATAAATTACAGAAAAAAGTGTGTTCTGGGAACAACTAAAGAAAAAAAAAACCCACAGAAAATCTTAATAAAGAAAAAAGATTCAAAAAGACTGCTGTTAAAATAAATTTAAAAAGAAAAAGAAAAGGTAAAAGGGTTTCCTGCTGCCCTAATTAATTTGGAGTACTAGTACAATCATATATCTTGTTTGCACACAGAGAGAGAATCATAATAATTCCACTTGTTATAATACAAATTACCGAACAAAGAATCCTGAGTTTGGTCTGCATTTTTCTCCCTTAAGATGTAAAACTACGACAATCTCAGAACCATTCACAAATATATTCCCATACAAAGTAAAGCATTATATATATATAGTTGAAACATATCTGGGGTCCCTAGTCCTTGTGTGTTGAGGCCAAAGCAAATGCCAAAAAAGTCAACAAAAAAGAAAGACTATATACAAAGTGCAACTAATGAAAGCAGTACTCCGTGTTCAAGTAACAGAGTGGTGTGGCATACTTTTACTTGACTCATCAAATAAGAGGTTTTGAGTTTGACTCATATAAAGGATGGTCTTATATTGCATAAAGGGATTTTGGGTTCAACTCATATTAAGGACAGTCTTATATTATATTTTAGCACAATTGTAGTTTTAAGAAACTCTCCTATAAATTCTTCTCAAATTAATCAATAACAAGAAAAAAAAAAAAAAAAAAAAAAACTAATGAACGCAGTACTCACTTATACATTAATTCATTATTTCACAAACGAGAAAGGATTCTTTCTTAAAAGCTGCAAAATATATGAAAGAAGGCATATACATGAAGCAAATATATATATATATATTGATCGGACAATATTTTTCTAATCAAATTTTATCTCCAAACATCAAGGATGATGATGACGATCGAAACTCCAAGTACTTGCAAGAAGCCTTCACGGAGAGGTTGTCTCCAGAAGATCCTTTTGACGGTCAAGTTAGATTGACAATGAAAAAGGGTGAGAGTTTTTCCCGTTACACGTGAAAACAACCCTAATATTACAAGAGATGAGTTTAGAGAGAAAAAAAGTTTGGAGAAAATATGATGAATAGTGTGTTGAATGAACTTGGGAGAGCCTTCTCTCTCTATATATATTTATATCATGATAACCAGGTCAGTTTTTTTCTTTAGATGTAAGGGTGCTTATCCCCGTATAGGAGGCGAAATCTCCTCCTTGATAGACATGTGGCATTTATCTATTGGAATGAGGCAAAAAGGACAACCACTTTTAAGAATGATGTTGACACGGTTGTGACATGTCTTTCATACATGTAATACTATCCACTTACCTTGTACTCTGTCCATATAATAAGATATATCCGGACCTCATTAATTCATGTATGATACTTGAGACCTGAACCTAATAAAAAATGGAAATGTTTAACATTAATTTAGTGAGATCCATTTCATCTCGCGATGTTAGAGCATACGACGCATTCAAAGCGCCTCTCTTCCCAAATCTCATTAAATCAGGCAATAATGGGCATTTAATCTCTGCCATGTCAGCTTTCGAATCCTTGGCTGTTAATTAAATATATATATATATATATATATGATTTTTTTTTTTAATAATAATTTTGATGCCAAAATCAAACTTAAAGATACCATTTGAATTAATGTTGAGCTTGTCTTAATGGAAAAATGAAATGGAAGACAAGAAAATATGGTAGCAAGATTTGGTATTCTCTTTCAAGATTCTTTTTTTTTTTTTTTTTTCAAGTGAATTCAATAGTCACATAATTGTGTGTCCTTTTTTAGCCTTGATATTGCAGCAAACAAGCATATCATAAATTCTAAAATCGGAGTGAGGAGTGAGTTGATAAGATTGTAAATTCGAAATTATACTCAATCAACCATTAAGTTAGAACTTACTTTTTCTTTAGAATATCATATGCTATTTTAGGATGTTTAATATGAATATCCATTTTCATTATATATATATATATATATATATATATATATATATATATATGTATAAGCTATTCATATATGAGCTCTACTAAACCATTATGAATAAAGATAATGTATGATAGTTTGTGCTCAATTTTCAACCAATACAACATCACAAAATTGAAGGGGTAAAACTTACTACATCCCATCGATGAAACCACTTTACCAATTGAATTGCAATTATTTGTCAAAATTTTTTGTGATTAAATAAAAATTATGCAATATTAATGGTTTTATAAAATAGGAGAAATATACAAATATAGTCCAGAATAAGAAGAATCAACATAAACTTAAAAAATACTTATTAGATTTTCTAATTAAATATATATATATATATATATATATTACCTTAATTAATACTTATAAACATGAGATAAATAAAAAGAGATGGTGTCATATTCAAATAGTAATAATAATAATAAGGAAAATTTATTATTTTAATCTTATAACTATTTTCGTTTATCGAATTTGTCCTAAATCTTAAAAAATTAAGAACTTGGTCTCATATCTATTTTTGTCTTTTGAACTTGGTCCTAAATCTTAAAAAAATGAAGAATTTGGTTCTATAACTATTTTTGTTTTCTTAATTTGGTCCTTTCAACCAAATTTGTGAGATTTTTTAAACTAAGTATGTGTTTTTCAAGTGACTTAAACTACCAAAAAATCCCACAAACTTGGTCAGAAGGATCAAGTTAAGAAAATTAAATTAGCTATAGGACTAAGTTCTTAATTTTTTAAGATTTAGGACCAAGTTAAAAAAATAAAAATAATTATAAGATCAAATTCTTAATTTTAAAAAATTTAGGACCAAATTCAAAAAATAAAAATAGTTATGAAATCAAAATAAAGAATTTTCCAAATAATAATATGTATTAAAGAAAAACTAAATAAATGTACCATAACGACACAAGCTTTTATTCCATAGTACCAAATGGTTAATGCGGGCCACGCCCAGCCGTATTAGTTAGGAAGCCCAAAACTTTATTGTACTGCAAATTACTTAGGCATCCATTATTATTATTATTTTCTTGTTAATAAGAGAGACATATAAAATATATATATATATATATCATTGAATTAAAAGAGATATCTTGAATTGATAATAAATACCTAAATTTATATTTATATTTCATAACATATTTATGTATATTTATGATGTGGGATGTCACGGTAAATATTATATTAAATGATGAAAAAAAAAAGTTTATTATACAATTAATTGACATAACAAAATACGTCTGACCACCAGAAAATGGGATGATTATGTTTATGTTAGCGATAGCATAGATGGGAATCTTTCCGAGATTGGAGGGGTAATAAAAAAAAAAAAAAACTTATGTAGAGAGGTACGTGCAACTAAAGTACAATACAATCCATCCCCCTTCTGCTTTTGCTTTCACTTTTTGTTCAAACCAAAATATGATAAGTCGTGGTACAATTATGTACACAACGTTAACGGGACATCCTTAGACCTTTTCTGGTCCAATCTAAAACCTTAAGAGCGTACAAATAATCAATAAATAGGGATAATAGTAAAGATTTGAATCGAAAATCTTCTACTACACTAATATTACTCAATATTTTTTGTATTTAACGAGGAATAAAGTGAAATGAATACAATTATATCCCACTAGAAAGAATGCTTTGGGTTCTCTTTTAACAGTTTTCTTTTGTAGTAATGGATCGATATAGGAACCCACTATTTCAAAAAGTTAGTGGTGCATGAGGTGTTTCCTAGTCTGTCAGAAACTTGATATCTGAACAAAAGCCAGACTGGCAAGCTTGCCAGAACCAATGGTTCTACATTTTTTTTTTTTCTTTTTTTTTTTTTTTCTCTTATTTGTCCCCTCCAAATGGTCCTTTGCCAGCCAATGTCAAAAGATTGACATTGTTTCCCTGACCTTTTTCCTTCCATCTTCAAGATTTGACAAACTTTGGGAACCTGTCAACTTAACATATTGTGTCATATAACAACATCCCACATGCCAGAAATCCTAAAAATCATACTAAGATTTAATTAATTGTCAACACTACATAGATCATAGGTATGAAAAAGAATGAAGATCCCAATAAATTAAACAAGATATCCGGAAGCAATTAGTACAACCGGACCAAATGAAATTACATGTCAAATGGAAAGGAAAAAGAAGGAGAAAAAAAAAAAAAAAAATCATATCAACAAGACTACAATTACAAACCCCCTCTCTCTTATCAATAAGCAAATCCAGGCTCCCTCATGCAAGAAATTAGGTTGGATCCACTCTATTGGAACATTATCATCAACGCAAATGCCAGCAGCAAAGTGGACAGCAGTTCTTTCCAGCCGCCTCTGGTTATTGTTGCTGAAGATATATCCTGTGGCCTGAAGAAAGAAAGAAAGATATAGGATAAGTTCAGAATTTAAGTCCAGGGAAATTATTACTCTTAAGGAGGAGGGGGGGTCATGATCATGATCATGTTTAGAAAAGGCAAAATAGAAACATACTTCTGCAATTTTTTAAGAGCACCACAAAACAATGCATTTTCTGGCATGGGCAACTCTGTTTTGTTTGTTGCCTCTGGATTAACAACCCTGACATAAGTCTCTTGGCCAAGATACCATGCATCAAGGTTTTCTGTTCTTATATTCCAAACTCCAACATTGTCTAGGGAGATCAAGACTGCGGTCCATGCCCCAGGGAAAACCTGAAACAGCATAGAAACAATAAGAGGCCATGCTTCCCACATAATAACTGCCATTTTTCTTTTATGCATATATACAACAGTTCATTTTTTTAATGAACTAGAAAATAACTGCATTCCCCAGAAATAAACCAAAGTTCTTTTCTTTTCTTTTCTTTTCTTTTTTAACATTGTCCTAACAACTTAAAATGGACAGGCCACAATCATGCCCCCACATCATAAGAAAGACAATGCAATCAAACATTCCAACAAAGAATTGAAGATATCAAACAGTAGAGCATGCATGAAGAACCATGTTTGCAAATAATTTCCATTTAGGAAAATCATCTAACCACTAGATATACAGATTAAGGCCCCTTTGGTATGCCAATAGGGCCGCTGCCATACCCAACTTAGGAGATCCATTTAGTCGGCTGTTTAGAGTCGGGGTCATTAGTTTGTGCCTTTGGTAGCTGTCAAGGATATGGGAAGCTTTGGATATTTTTCATTATAAAAATAGTGCTTTTCCAATTAGAAATACTTTCCCAAATCTTTGTATTTGTTCTCCTTCATAGTAGAGTTTAAAGTTAACACTAACATGCGGGTGTAGGTCATTTGACTGAACCATGTAGCTTTGATTTCTATCCTTTAGCTTGTTTCTTTGCTATAGTTTCTTTCCTGGGATTCACCCTTAAAAGAGCTAACAGTACTCTGTCATTTTCATGAAAAGTACCTGAGTTGTAGTCCGAGCAATTCCATCCCACTTGTTATACGTACCTCTGCTATTCTCTGTCCACTCACCATAATCCATTCTGAAATTGACAAGTCAAAAAGGACAGCAACTAGAGTATGTTAAGCAATACTTCAAATTTTCCCCATTGCAAACAATGAAATAGGAAGGGCAACCTACCCAACCACAAAAAAGTTGTATCCACTCATGTGATATGTATGTACTTTGGTGTCATTGTTCTGCAGTACTACTTCCATGAATCCCCTGAAAGTACCATTGATAACAGATGTTTTGATCACTGGAGGTCCTGTAATTGGCCTGGTGGGGAAATCAAGTTTATAAACTCCTTTTACTTTGTATTGATCAGCAAGACGGATCGGTGTGCTAGGATTCTCGAACGAAATCCCACTCAGTGTAGCACGTCGTTTACCATAAATAGTAACTGGTGGTTTGTTCTTCAAGACATATACCTCAGTCACATTGATTGATCCATATCTGAAAGAACCTTGAGGATTTGGGCGAGCACCACTAGCTGTTACATTCCACCTATAATAAACCACAAGACTCTTTGAGCAAAATGGAGAAAAAGATCATTTGAATTGAACCAGGTCACTTTAAAACCTTATTCTATGCTTTCTATAACCAGTTAAGAACTATCTTAACAGCAAACAAACTTTTTTCCTGTTAAGAAAGGTTAATATTATACTACTATGTTCTGTGTCCATTACACCTTCAAATAATAAATCTAACAATAGCAGCAGCATATATATCTAATTGGCATATCTCAATGCCATAACTCGGCATGACAAGTTTTCAGAACCATTCCTGATATTTCCAATTCTCTTTCTGTAATTTCAAAATATTTGAGGGCTACATTTTGATATTTCCAAGATTCCGTTGCAGAATGTGAGAGAGTATTGTAGTTTATATGGAAAGAAGAATCAAATTAGAGAAGTCAAACAAACCTTATAGACCGTGCCTGGTTCATGGAGAACGTTTTATCAAACTGATCTTGTGGTGGATCAGGAAGAGGGCCAGAAGCTTTTCCTTTTGAGTTTGTATAGTGCAGGATTCCAACACCAGTGACTCTTCGCCATGTTGATTCATTAACAAACCGGGCACTTGCAACTATATAGTAGTCGGAACTTGCATTCTGATCCATGGTTACCAAGAAAGAGTAGGATTGACCAACATGAATATCTAAGCTAGTATAGTTCTGCTGCACAGTATATGATCCTTCTGTTTCTGCTAAAAGCAGGTTATGGTTCTGGATTCTAAAATTTAAACTGGTTGATATTCCAACATTGCTCACACGAATTCTGTAGGTTTTTCCTGCAAAGATTTGAACAATTATTGAAGGAAGAAGACATAATTTGTGATATTTCGAGACTAGGCTTCCACTTTCTTTGGTCATCATCTAGCAACCAGCCTCCCTCCCCCACACACAAAATAAAGATAAGGAACCGTATAATGTTTACAAGAAAAGTAGAGGAGGCATTCCACCCAAGAATGAAGCAAACAGTGTGTAGAAAAGTTGAGCACCACCATCCTAAAACCTTGTACTAAACAAAGCCATAAAATTGTTGTCTGACTCGGAAGATTGAAATATCATATCATACATAAAACATATAAAAATTTATTTGAAATGCGAAGTTTTGGAAAGCTAGCATTGTTTTGTTAACATATAAGCAAGCAACAGGACTTTAACTTGACAGACATTTAGCTATAATCAAAAGAGAAAAACACAAACAGAAGATCAGGTATCCCATATTTACTAACCTGGATGGACTGTGATTGTTTCATAGTCGATGCCATCAGGAACAAGAGTGTCATTGTATCTGTAGGGTCCTTTACCATTAATTAGAACACCATCGGGCATCCCTAGATCTTTGCCAGAATTGAGGGTTCTCCTTAACGCCTGGTTCAAGTTACAAGCTCAGAGTCAGAAATGTAACCCAAATTAGAGAAGAATCTTAGCCCATGAAAGGATTATCTATTGAGCACTGCACTAACCGTATGGTTTCGAGTGTACCAGTCACCAATCAAAATTGTGATATCCCCAGCAGGAGTATCAAAAGGAATAGGAATTATAGCCCTGTTATTAATTATGAAGCTGCCAAAACCACCAGAAGATCTCTGGAAATTGAGGGAAGGGAAGTAAAAGAAACTTCCAATCTGGTCCTTAACCTGAAATCGGTAAGTCCAGTTCCACTTTGGAGGAATTGGACAATTAGTTCCCAAGACCCCATCTTCCCAAGAACTCCTCCTCTGGAAAATGCCAGACCTGTCTCACCCCCGACCAAAGCATTTAGTAACCCCCCAAAAGGGAACAAAATTTTATAACTAATCCAACATAAAAATCAGATACAAGCATCCTACCAATGCAAAAGGAGTTCTTCATCTAA
>JAXGGT010000131.1:4903891-4926192 GCA_035583425.1 Marsdenia floribunda | reverse complement strand
ACACTATTCGAGTTCGCTCGAAAATTAATCGAGCTTAATAAAATGTTCGAGCTCGGTTCGTTTAATAAACAAACGAGTCTTAATCGAGTATAAACGCACTCGAACGATCTTTGTTCGCGAGCCGCTCGATATTAAAAGGTTGGTTTAAAAGCTCTATCCACACTTAGCTTAATGGTCTATCATCTTATAACATAATAGAAAAAACACAATCAACTACCACATACATTTAGTTTTTTTTTTTTTCCTTTAAATAAAAATTTTCCATATTCTATAGACACTTTGGTTTGAACTAATTTGAAATCCAACAATTATTCCTTATATATATACACACGTAATAATATGATTGGTTATGGGTAAGGCCCAGATAAACCCTACCCTCCACTAGTCCATAATCTATTACTTTTGAAGCCCCAAATGAAATTAAGATTCGATTTTTTTTTTTTTTTTTTTTTTAATCTTTTAATGATAAATATTATTTATTTTATGATAATAATTTTATACATAAATTTAAATATTCAAGGGTATAAAGAAAAAACTTTTGAGATAAAAAAAAAAAAAGGAAAAAAAATCTACTTTTGCTTTATATTATCAAGAGGTACAAACAAATAATTACAACACGGACAAAAATACATAGGAAAAAGAAAAATAGAAAAAAAAAAAAAAAATACAAAGTGATTTGACTCAAAAATAATTAACTAATTAATTAATTAATTAATGTTTGCAGAACTCATTTGCCAAACTTTGAGGGAGGCAGTAACTTTAGCATCGGTGGCATTGTTGAACAAGAAAAGTTTAGCATCTTCGTATATGGCCTTTGTTGGATATATACGCGATGTAATACATGTTCTTCCTCCCTGTCCGAAACTTTCGACAATTGAATGATCCACCTGCAAACCAATTTCATTAATTTCTTCAAATTCTTTCTCTCTTTTTTTTTTTTTTAAAGAAAAAATCAAAATCAAAATCAAAAGCAATACATATATATATATATATATATATATATGTATGAAATAATGATTTTTCACTTACAAGAATCCTCATGGATAGTTTCTCATCCTTCAAAACTGGAACAAAGTTGCCATAAATTCCTTTTACTACATCCGTCGCTTCAGTTGATCTGGAAGAAATAAGAAAGAAATGATGTAAGATAAGGGTTTAAAACAAAACCCTATTTGACACAAGTGGGTTTTGTACTCGGATACCTAAATCTTGGGTTAAATTTTCTTTATTTTTAAAATTTAAGCTAATAAAATGTTGATGTAAGTCAAATATAAATTTTCAACAATAGATCCAACTTGTTAATAGTGTCGGGGCATAAAAGAAGAAGGGAAAAATTAAAGAAGAAAAAAAGGAAAGACGACCTTGAGTGATCAGCACAGAAATATGTCTTGAAATTTCCATCAGTTCCTTTGGCAACGTAGAAGTAGATAGGAGTCTGTTCGGATTGGTCTTTATCTGCAAGAACCAATAAACCGAAAGGACCAAGAGCACCACGTTGGGCAGCACCACCGCTCTTACTACATATGTAATTTGTACTGCTTCCGTTCACCATTTCCACTGCCTCCTTACTGATTTCGAACTCAGCAGTAATATCCAACTGTACAATACCAAAATGTTAAAAAAAGAAGAAGAAAGAACACTTTGGAACTCTCTATAGCTCATGTACTACTACGTACGTACTATTTCTCTGATCTTGGGGACAATATATATAGTGAAATAAGTTTCCGAAAATGTGTACCAAAAGAAGCTAACCTGAGTAGCAGAACCGACATCAAGAGGTACAATGGAGCCTGTGTCAAGTGTTACACTATCAAAACTCTTGCCACCTAATCTCAGTTTCTCTACCTCATCCACTGGCCATTGCAGCAAGTTGCTACCTGTTTTCTTGTCAAATAATACTGTCCTCGGAATGGCCTGTTGTTGTTTTTTTTTTTTTTTTTTTTTTATTAAGAAAAAAAACACAAAAAAAAAATTTAAATTTTGTATAAACAAATTCAAAAGAATGGGAAAACAAAGTAAGTCAATATTTTAATTTGATCATTGGAATTTTAATTACCTGAAGGGAAGCCCAACCCTTTTGAATATCAGCTGCTTCACTATCTTTTTCTGTAATCCAACCCCAAAGTACTCTCCTCTTCTTATCTTGATCATAGAATGTTTTTGATGCATAAAAATTTCCATAATCATATCTCAATCCAATGCCAGCATCGTTGTTGACATCATCAGGCTTCCATTTACTCAAGGTTGGGTCGTAGGTACCGAGTGCATAATAGTCATTTCTGTCATCATCCAAACTCGTCTTCATCACGTGCTTCACGGAACCACTGTTATCAGACGTGTCCAGTCCATTTTCAGCGATTCTTGAAACTGGATAAAAGTCCACACATTCCCACATGCCGGTTCCAGGAACCCCGTGAAGCACGCCGTCCAGAAGTTTGTACGTTTTGAAATCGATGGTCTCGTAAACCAATGCGATTCCTGTCTTGTTTATTTTGGAACCGATGATGAATTGCCATTTACCTTCTTTAGTGTACCAAGCCGTGGTGGGATCACGGAAATCCTTGTGGTGAATACCCGGGGGGGGAACAAGAACTGGGTTTTTTGGATATTTAGTCCACTCAATGAGGAGTGGATCAGAAGGGTTAACTGGGTATGCAAGATTCTGGACCTGAACAGATTCGTTGGTGGATCCGGTGTATAACATGACAAGCTGACCATCTTCGAGAATGGTAGCGGAACCGGTCCACACACCGTTGCTGTCGTACCATTGGTCGGCAACCATGGCAAGTGGAAGATGACGCCAATTAACCAAGTCTTTTGACACTGCATGTCCCCATACGATGTTGCCCCATATCGGTGCTTCTGGATTGTATTGGTAGAACAAGTGATACCAACCCTTGTATAACAATGGACCTACGGAAAAGAGAAAGTGACATTTACGTCTTTGTTTAGAATCATGGATTCAAACTTATGAATTAGGGTACAGAATTCAAGTTCCAAAAATTCGGAGAAATTGCTAGCAAATTCAAGTTTTTAACCCAATGCATCTTTTCCAGCTTTGCTAAAAGGGGAAAAAAAAAAAAAAAAAAACTTAACAGAGTCAAATAAATTAAGCCAAGAATAAATTCATCCAAGATTGAACTTTTCAAGAACAGGGGGCATCAAGTTAAGATTTTGATCGCAAAGAAGACCCTTTTTTCTTTCATTATTAAAAAAAAAAAAAAAAAAAACTTGTATTGAATTTTCTAAGTGATTAAGGGAAGACTTTTATCGCATACTTTTCTCTATAACATCAATATAAATGTATTAAGTATCACTATTTAAATATATATATATATATATATATATATATAATAATATAAAATAAGATTCTGACGGTTTCTAAATTAATAATAAAACTACTATTAATCAACCATTGATTAGTATTAATTCTGAAAATTGAAGTCGTCAAAGAGAAAATCAATTATGAAGGGTGCTCAACCATGGTTGAAAATTCCAGCTAATAAGAGTAGGTGATTTTGGTCCATTTTGTAAATTTCATACGAAGACATAAGAGTATATAAGGTGGTCTTATTAATTCAAACGGCTTACAGTCCCCTAATATTTGATATAGTACATGTCATATCATCCTAGTCAATCACTCGTGTACCACCATAAATACGTCATAAGGGGGTACCAAAAGCTCATAAATTGCTTAGCTGGAAAATAATAATAATAATAATAATAGAGCTAATATATTAGAGGAGGATAAGGAGGACAGGTATACCATGGATTTGACTTACCATTAGGATCTGAGTCAGCAACATCCCCACCAATCATAGCGTCCAACAAAAATTTTGGAAGATGGCACAGAAAAGTATATGATTAGAAACCATCAATTGTACCGTAAACTTAACCTATTATACAAATAATGGAATTCAAGAAAACTTGCCTATATTTTGGTAGCAACTTCAAAATTACAAAAAAAAAAAAAAAAAAAAAAAAAAATTATCATTTAAATAAATTTTATTTAAAAATTATTCTATCTTTTATTAATATAAATATAAATATCGTGTATTTTAAATTATATATTCTAAATTACAAATTAAATTATGAATTATGATACTTATTATATTCATAAATATAATATGAAATATAATAAAAAATATCATACTAAAATAAATAAATGACGTGGCATTCAAAATCTAAGCAATTTCACTTTTTGATCACAATTTCTTTTCTAGATCTTAATTGTCAATTTTTTTTTTTTTTTTTGGCCTAAATAAAAATAAATTCAAACAGAACTTTCTTCTTGAGGCTGTAATAAGATTTCAAGAAATGGAAGAAAGAACTCACCGTTCATCCAATTCTTCTTTGGCTGGAAGTGAAAAGCTGATCTTTGCCAAGCTAACGTTTTTCTTGACCATGTAAAGGAAATGGTAGCTCCCAGACGAGAGCCAATTGATTTGGGAGACACTCCCTCCGCCACCCCACGTGGTTCGGAAACCGGAGAAGTCGAAGGCGACGGCATTGAATTTGCATCACTGCCTGGTGTGAAGGCTGGCACCTTCCCGTTCCCATTATCGATATAAATCAGTCCTACAAGAACTATAGCTGCCAGAAACAGAGACGACAAAACAACAGTAACTTTTAAGAATCGCCGACTTTTGGTCGGAGCTACAGCATAAGCATTATCATCTGGCAAAGCAGTGTATGAATATGGGACTTCAATGTCCGGTTTATTCCAATAGGAAGCCATTCTTTCTATGAAAGAACAATTTGCACGAATACAACTTTACCCACCAACGTCTATATATATACAAAAAACACAGATCAAGGGCAGAGAGATATACAATAGAATACAAAGTTTAAGCTGTATATGTATATATTTCAAAACCAAAAGGGTATCAAATTCTGTGGGTTGACAGATAAAATTAATTATGCTTGGCTTAGGATTTGCAGCATTGTCTGTGAGGTTAATTATTGGCTGGTTTTTCCAGCATGACTGGAATGTGTCAAAAAAAAATAGAGAGAGAAAAAGAGGGAGAGAGAGAGAGAGAGAGAAATGTATGTAAGAGGAAGGGAGAAGTAAGAGGCGAAGATGTATGATTTATAGATTAATGTCGAGGAGAATAAGTTTTTTTCGGGTAATATTTTGAATTTTTTTTTTTTTTTTTTTTTGGGGGAAAGACATCATGAATGTTCTTATAAGCAGAAATTTCAACCAGATATCAAAATCTAAGTAATACTAAGACGACCTTTTACTATTATTATTTGAAGAGATAATTTAAGACGTAATTGCTTTGATGTAAAGTTTTACTTAATTATAAGGTTATTAATTCGAGTGATATTATTAACAAAAAAAAAATTATTAAATTTTAAATAATAATAAGAAGAAGAAGATCATTTAAAATGCCAAATTCATGTTCTCTGTCTGAATATTACAAGAAATTCTTTGGCCAAAAACGTTGTTTGTTGTTGTTGTTGTAAGAAATTGACTGATTTTAAAATTTTACTAGAAGCTTTATGGTGATGTACCCCACGAACAGTTTTTTTTTTTTTTTTCATGCCAAATAATAGTTGTGATATGGTATTTATAAATTAAAAAGGAAAAAAGAAAATTGATAAATCGTACTTTTTATTAGACATACGGGTCTATTCACATATCCAACCAAGGGTCTTTTATGACATATATGCCCTACACAATCACTTTATATGTTAGACATGTAATATTTGATTGGTAGAATGAATTATTTACCAAACAAATAAATACTGTATTAAAAGACTAAAAATAAAATTATATAATTTGCTTATCTAATTAAAAATAATTTAAAAATTAAAATCATCAATATTTTAAAAAATATATATTAAAGTAAACAAATATCTTATAGGTTAAAGTGTAATTATCTAAATATAAAATATACTGATTTCTATTTAAAATTTTCACATAAATATTTTAATTCAAAATGGGGAAAATTATGATCTCCTATTATAAGATTAAGATAGCAATGAGTTTTAATTGGTTGGATGATTATAATAATATAAAGAGTGTCTCCATTAAAAGAATATTTCTACATCAACTGAAATTGATTTTGTCACTTTTTTAAGATATACTTAGTTAATCAAGTTATGCAATGTAAGATTCTTCTTCTTCATTTTTTTTTTTCCTTTCAAAAAAAAAAAATTTATTTATTTGAAAATTCAAATTTTCAATAAATTCTTTAGGGCCTTTTCTTCTTTTTTTTTATAATTTTTTTAAATATTTAAAATTTCACTAATTAAATATTTTTTAAAAATTACAAGACATTTTAACTTCTAACATGACTTGAACACATGACATTTCCAAGTCATAGGTAAAACTAAATTTTTTGTCAATAATAATTTTGTAATTATAACGATATGTGTGTATATATATATATATATTGTACCATGACATTTTCAATATTTATATATTGTACCATGACATAATTTAGAATTCTACAACACTATATATATATATATCAATGCATCACCTTATTTGACCTAACTATAAAACCCTAGGAAGATACCCTAAAATACTAAATCTAAGATCTTACTCTCTTCATCCTAGATTATTTAATTTCATTTTTCCCTAAAATTTGTCCTAATTTAAGTGTTCAAATACAAAACTAAGAAGGAAGTAATTTTAAAAAATAAAAATTGAGATTTTTTTTTGACTCCAATGTAATTGAATTCATGACTTTTGATTATAAATGAGTCTTTTATTAATTCATACAAATTATACTCATAATAATTATATAAACGTACGTAAAAAATAAATTTATTCAATAATTTATTGGACACGAAAGTAATATATATATATATATATATATATATATAAAAGAAAAAAAGAAAGAAAGAGAGTCCCTCTTGGATCCTGATAATTTCTTCTCTCTTTTTGCACCCCGGGTAATAATTTGGACAAGAACTCAAATGAAGGTGTGTAGATCCAGAAACATCCATGATGAGAGAGTGGCAAAAGAGGAGGTGCAAACATCATGTGCTAAACTTAGGCAACCCACATGCAAATTTCCAAAACAATGAAATCAAGAATCTGGTTTTGTCCCGTAATTCTTATATAAACACTAATGACGAAAACTATTTGTCTCCTTGATTACTTTGTCTTTTTCGAAATAAATGGCAATCATGCATTGAATATATATATACATATATACACATACATATATATAATAGAACCTCCTCCACATCTTTACAACAATAATTCAGACTTTGCCCCATTGTACTGAGAACCCTTTTTAGTTAGTTGTCACCTCCCACATCTTATGCACCAATAATTCGACCCTTCTAAAACCTCCTCCACACAAAAAAAAAAAAAAAAAAATTATATATTCATCCATCATTATTTCACATGTCCATTGGAAAATTTACACATGCCCTTTCCCTGCATATTCAGAGAATCTTTTATGGAAACAGGTCCTCATTATCCACACCGATCGATTGATTGAATTCTATGAGTGAGTGGAGAAGGAAGTTCCCATGTGTCATAGGAGTTCTATGTTCCACCCAATTATTTTTTAGCTAATCTTTCTTTTAATTATTACTTTTATGCTCTAATTATTTTTCATATTAGTTTATTTAATTTAACTTAAATCTACCTAATTTACTATAAAAATTGGTTATTCGGACGCTTTTAAACCTCAATAGAGTTATATATTAGGATGTTTCTTACTTTAATACACTTTATATAAATGTTTTAACAAAAATATAAACGTTTCAACTCTAGCCGCTTCAATAGTCTAAAGGAGAATTTTATGTATGAATAAAATTAAAATTTTTTGAGGCATTTTTTAATCAATTAAGGTATTTTTAATTGTCTAAATATTTATTTTTAAAGACATTTCTACATACATAATAAAAGACTTTTAAGATTTATAATTTTAAAATGTCTTAATAGATATGTCTTAATAGTTTTTTTTTTTTTTTAATAGTATATATATATCTAATTTAACTCAAAAAAATAGTCTAATATTTTCAATGTATAATAAATAATATATATACTTTTTGTTTTAAGGGTAACCTGGTAGAATGCAAAAGACAAGTATACAATGATTAGATTATTAAAATTAGACATCCCACTTTTAAATAATATAATTATTGTATGGTATACCATTTTTTAACAATATTTCTACTAGAAACATTTTGGCTTTGGGTGATATATATAATAATATTATTACATTTATGATTTGATCGAATCTTATACTATTTTTTAATAGAATTATTGGTCAACGTACTAGAAGTTGTTTCTAATTTCTATATAACATGTGGTAATGGAAATTGAAAGTAATTGTTTTGGAGTGATTTGCGTTGTATTAAAACCAGAACCAATAGTCTGCAAGTTCTACTTAATTATGTGTTGACAGATGGGCATTCCGCGTGGAAAATATATGCAATTCGAGTGGGACACGTGACGTGATGGGGCCCTCATTAATATGTTCCGAGAAACTCCAATTCTAAATTTACAAAAAAAAAAAAAAAAGGAGGGAGAGGGAGAAAAACTGTAATAGAAAACTAGCACTAAAACTGTAATTCTAATTTAGCTCAAGGATTAATTTATGAATATAGAAAGTTATTTTTTTAAGAAAAAAAGAAAAATAATTTAATTAAAATTTAAAATCACTACTTAGATATAAATTAATAAATAAAAAATCTTACCTAACTCAATTCTTAATTAAAAAAAAATATATAAAATATAAAATAATAATAATAATAAGAAATCGGTCGGTTCCTTTTTATAAGACTTCTTGTATTAATATTTAATAAGATCAAGACACCGTAACCAATCATGTTCACAGTTTAATATTTATACCCACGTTGGACGATAGTCGTCTTATTACGTAAGTAATTATGACAAGAAAGCAACCTCACTTATACAAACATACATACATATATATAAATTTTAAATTTGAACTTGAAATATCTATAATTAACTTAAAATTTGATTTTCCAAAAAAAAAAAACTTAAAACTTGTAAAAATGTAGGTAAAATTATTAAATTGTTATTTTTGGCGGGGAGAATCACTGGAGAGTAACAAAGGAGTAATGAACAAAGTATTCCTAGTGCGAAGCTTTCACCCACGTGAAGTCTTTTCCCAGTTACACCTCCACTGTGAACATGTGAAAAACTAAAGAAGAAAAGGGTGTACTGTCGGCTACAAAACTCACGGTAGATATCGGTTTGCGAATTCTTATTTGTGAAACACGAGTTGCAGATTCAAGGCCTCATTTTACACATTTGGAGGTGGCCAGATCTTTCCAAACAATTCTTCTACCCGCTTCGCTTGGTCAGTGTATCCATCCATTCCGGCACTGAGAAGCTCCACCGCAGCAGGCCCCATCGCTGAGGATAAGCTATATTGGTCCCATTTTACTAGCTGAAAGTAATAAAAAAAAAAGGTTAATTAATTAACTTCACTTGCTTCATAATTCAAAACAAACGTGGAACAATTTAAGCACATGAGGAAATTGATTGTCAACTGTAAGGCAACTTAATTTAGCCAGGATAAAACCTATTATTGAATGGTCCTTGCCCCTCTAGTGGACTCCAGTACCATCTGAAATATGTCATTAGCCACTTCCTAATAGCACCTTACAGGCCATATTTTTTACTTTTACCAAATTAGGTTCCAGAAGAAGAGTAGCAATACAGCCATGCATGAAAATTAATCTCTAGTCAGAAGAAGAAACAGAATGCAATAAAACACATGGATCAAACCTCTTCCTCGCTAAAATTGTAGGCAGCTGCAGATTGTGGCGATAGTTTTCTCACAAGAGAATATTTCTCATCAGGAGGAGTTACAGACTCCTTAAGAGACTGCAGTATCTTCAATGGAGTGATAATATAATCAACCCTGAAAGTGATGGAAGAAACAATCTTAAAATTTTTCAAACAAAAGCAATGGGTCAACTTCTGAGGAAAAAAAAAAAAATGATCCATAGTCCATTTGCGAAAGCTCCATGGTTACCCCAGAAGATTAAAGACATCCTGTTTGTTCCTGATTGCAGCTGCCATCAACTTTGATTTATAGCCATATTTATGGATGTAGTTGTAAGCTTTTGTCACCTATAAAGGCAAGTGAATTTTAGGTCAAAACAGAACAGGAATCCAATACTTCAAGTTTCGAACATGATCAGAACTTGTCATCAGATGAAATATAAAGATTTATGGATAAAGAAAGATTCAAAGGAAAATCCACTGCATTATAGGTCAATTAACTTTTGGGAAACCACTCAGTTTTATGGTAACCAGGCCTGAACTTCTAAAAACATATTCCAGAAATGACCCAGAGAAATGGAAACATATGTGCCCATCTCCATGATTGTGAAGCTGGGGGAAGGATCATTTTCTCCCTTCCTTGACATTTTCATTCTACTACCATTTTCATTTTGGAGTTGCTGAGGCTTCTTGTTAACCATTGTAAATCAAGGACCTCTTCCTATATATCCAACCGGGCTAATATTTAACTTGAATATGGTCTACAAGGTTCCTACAAGGATGTATCTTTATTGCAATGAACCTTATTTTATCATTTTGTTTTTGTCCCCTTCTTGTGGGGGAGAGAGCTATGAAAAAATGGATGTTAATGCACCAACCAACTTCTTTTTCCCCCATTTCTTTTGCTTCACAAGTCCAGGCATATTGGAATAGGTTACCGTCCTACAACGTAAGAATGCAACCTTAATGGAGTAATCGTGTAATTCAAGAGGAAAAAAGAAATGAGGAACAAAACTAACCAAAGCCAATCCAGGATCTTCTCCTCTTCTAAGAGCAGCTTCTATTGTAGGGTCCCCATGATGGTTTCTTGCCCAATCCTGACAAAAATAAAGTCTTAGTTACAGCTATAAGCCAAAGCTTTCGGAAGAGATGCTTCTTATTTTAGCTATGGCATTTACTCTCAGGCGTCCAACAAATATCTGAATAACAGATGCACCAGCTTGAGCTGCAGCTGCCGCTTGACAAAAGCTGCAAGTAAGATTAGCCAAACAAGGGCAATAAATCAGAGAGACAGCAGAGGCATGCTTCTGCAAATAGTTGAATAAAGACAGCAAATGACAGAGATAAATTAGAAGTCTTAATTGTTTCTTTTAAACAAATCTGAACAAAAAAATAAATGTAACAACACGACTATGGGTTTGGCGGTACTCACTATCAACTATAATGTAGTTGACACCATCTTCGATGTACCAAAAGGGATACCCCAAGTTGACAAAAGTACCTAAATCTATGTTTATATTCCATGTCACATCCTTACATCCTTACATAATTACGATGTGGGATGGAATATCACAATTACACAATTTTCTCATCCATGCTCAATAGTCATGGGACAAATCTTATACACACTATCATTCGTAGGCAATTTCGGAAGATCTGAACTCATTATGATCAAAATCATTCAGTAAGCTGACAAATGCCACATGACTAATATAATAAAATCCTCCTTCAGCTATTTTTGCAATATCTGAAACCAGCTTAAGTAGTAATCATGATCAAAATCTTCCACTGCACTGACAAATGTAACATGTCTAGTGATAAAACAGGAAACTAGTGACTGCAAACTATAAAAGAGGTAACTAATGACAAGTAAAGATTTCCACTACTTTAATTATAATTAAGTTTTCTCATTTTTTTCTTTTACATGTTTGATTCAAGGTCACTCACTTACTACTGGAAGATTAAAGACTCAATAAAATGATAAACGATGACACAAAGATGAAACTAGCTAAAGTGAATTAAGTTGATGGCAATGTGAGGCATCAAGCAAGTAATGTTTGTCACAAAAGAACAGCTTACAGAAACCAGAAATAGCATATGCAGAAATATCCAGGTTCTAACAGTAACTCTTCATGGTCTACAAGGAGAATATGAAGTCATTAAATATAAATGTTCAGGCTACATATTATATACTCCCTCCATGTGGAATTGAATGTTTGATTTAATTTTAGAATTGCAGAAAGTTTTGACCACAAGGAAGTTATGATATAAACCCTATCATTAAAATGGTTAAAGGTGGGGACCATATGAATTAGTGGTATGTATATTCCTTAAACTAAAGCCAAAGGGGTGGTTAGTGAAACTTTACGGTAAAAAGATATTTTTACTTTTACAAAAGGAACATCAAATTTTGGACATCTCAAACTAGAATTGTGGACAACAATTTTGACAAAGGTGTTTTAATGGAAGGGGATTAAAAAAAACAAAAAAAAAAAGGCTGCAAAAGAACAAGATGATATAGTAACAATAACAATTCTCATAACCTTGTCCCAGCTAATTGAGGCTAGATGTTATGATTTCAATTTTCCATCTAACTGAAGACATAAAACTGGTGTATCTGATTATGCAACACATGTTGAAATAAGCTTCCATTTTTTTTACCTATAAACAAAAGTCATGTGTGTCTGTATGCCCTCAGATTCCAATAATCTTGATGCCTCAATTCCCTAGAATAGATAAAATCAACTAAATCATCAAGCCAGGAATTAAAAAATAATAATAATCTAAAATATATATATATATATATATATCAACAACTGAAAATCACCCATTGCTCATTAATTACTGTATTTTTCAGATCAAATCACCTGCCAAGTTGAAGGGATTTTAAATAACACGCGCTCTGGAGGGACTTGAATATCATTGTACAACTTCAAAAGGTCATGCACCTATAGATCATGCCAAATGTGGAGTCAGAATTTCTCATTATTATCAACTGTGAAAAAGTATTTAGCAATAAAGCAATGCAGTTACAAAAATAAAGAGAGAATTTCTTTTGATATTATCTAAGATTAGAAGAGAATTAGATTAACTTAATTCAGAAGCTGCAACAAAATATCATACCAATTGACAGGGGGTTTTAGAAGGCATATGACATTACAAAAACAACAACTATGAGATATAGTTGATCAACATTTTAAGTACAATAGCCACAGGGTTAACAACCTTTTAATTCAATCTTAGTCTGCTTGTTATGATAAGATAATTTTAACAAATTTTAGATTTGGAAAGAGCATCTGCAAACACCCAGGAAAAGAAAAAAGTTTGAAGTTAAAACTCTTTGATGAGTTAACTCAGGGATGAGCTAGAGAATTGAGCAAAACTATCAGATGCAACTAATTGTCTTCAGTATTTTTTTTTTTTACTGTAACCAGATTAATTAATCCTATAGTACCCAAGTGACAAATACCATCTAAAGTTACATAGCTTTAAAATCAATATTGCATTATTGATTGGATAAGCTCATAAGGAAAAGCAAAGGGAGATGATCACTCCCAAACTGTAAAGATGACTATGAAGGATTCTCTTTTAAATCATAAAATGGAAGGGTGTGTTTTTCTGGGCACTATCAAGTGACCCAATGATGGCCAGCAGTGAATTTAGATCTTGATTTTTGATTCCGTGCAAAGCATGTACAAAAAGTCAATAATATTGCTGTCTTTACTTACAAGAATAGAAATAATCTAATTACCTTCCGAATGATGCCATGTGTGTCGTAGGCAACTCGAGCATCTACTTCTGTAGAAACACGACCTGGCACCAACTTCGCAAGATCCCCACCAACATTTACCAAAGCCTGTACTTTGGAATATCAATTATCCAGGAGATTTGCAGTCAACAAATGAGATGAACTGCCCCAATCCTTTAAGATGCAAACAAACCTTGTTAAAGAAACAGGACATCCGAGCATATGAATTCTCAAATCCATAACACTCTGAATCAGCCAATGCGGTGTCTACAGCACTCTGCACCAAGAGGAGCAAGAAATAATTCAGTAAAGAAATTAAAAACAATTTCCTTTTACTATGCAGAGATAATGTAGATTTCCCCACTGACAAAGGAACTCCTTAGACCTTAAATAAACATTCTGGTATTCCCATTATCTATAATAGATGACCTTATTCCAATCTATAGACAAATCTTCAAATGCATATTTGAGTGGATCACTACAGACATGCAACAAGTACTGAAGTTTGCCAAGTTAATGCAACTTATAATGCGCCTACTTAGAGGGGCAGCAACACATATCTATAACGAAAATAAACATTTATGAATAGTCAAGGCAAGAAATCCTTCCAAGTACGGCCAATTTGATAAGATTAGAATCATTACCCTGAATTGAGTATCAGGAAGACTGCAGACACCTAACAGAAGAGAAGAACTGACAGTAGCTGCAGTTGGAGGAAACCTGTGAAAAATACAAAAAAAAAAAAAGAAAAAAAATTTATTCAAAGGCTTCGAAGTAATTAGCAATTGAAAACTTTATGCTAAGCCAATATCAACATTAGCAAACCAAAAAAGAAGACTGGAAATCGGACCTCTCAAAATCATCGAAAATAACAGTATCGGGAACAATCTCACTGTAACTTGTGACAGCATCCAACTCAGTGCTCAAACCTAATCGCATTAGCTCCAATTTTAAGTCAATACACTCAATACTAAATCCAATAAATCTCTAACAACGTAAACATCCCGCCCCCAACAACCCAAAAAAAAAAAAAAAAAAAAAATGTCGCATACGTATTACGTATGAATGAAAAACTAAAAATACCAGTGTCGAGAGAAGAGGAGAAGCCAGAAGAAGCTCGGATAAGAGGAAATGATCTACTATGAGGCTTGAAGATCAAACCCGACTTCGAAGACTGCACTGCGAATCTCAACTTACTCTCCTGTTCGATTTTTGAACAAATCATACAGAACTAATTAAGATGGCTAAATTACAACCAATATACTATCCATAACTGATGCACATGTAGAATGTGAAGAAAACTCGTACCTGAAGAACCGAGGAGGAGAGAGCGGAAGATAGCGGAGATACCAAAGATGCAGACGACATTTTTTCAATTTCTTTTAAGATAGAGACAGCTCAACGTAGGAAATCCGGACGGAATTGAGTGTGTCTGACTATATATGTACAAATGTGTGCGTCTAGGGAGGAGAGAGGAATTGACAATGCCAAAAAAAGGTACAACCTTGTTTCAGCAAGGTACTACTCAAGGAGTATATTTATATTTATATTAAAATTGATCGGATAGAACTTAGCAAGACTAGGCTGCCCACGTGGCTTAGATTTTCAGATATTTGCACTACAGGTCTCTTTCATTTCATGGGTTTACCCAAAATTAAGTTTTTCGTTTTTTTTTTTTTTTGTTTTAAATTTATGCAGTATTTGGATTTCTATTATATTTTTAAAAAATAATTTATTCGAGACAAATTTTTATTAAAAATGAATGTTATCTATAATTTTTTTTTTTAAAAATAAATTTTATATTGAAAAAAATCGAAATTAAATATATAAGTTTTATATATATAATGATTGTGTGTGTAAAAAAATATTTGTTTTGGACAAAATGTGTGAGGGTGATTTTATTAATAATATATATTTTTTTAAATAAGGTGGGATCTACGAATTTTATAAATGTATTTTATAGTGGACAAATTTTAATTACAAAAGAATTTTCTCCAAATATGTTGGATATTAAAAGACAATACTTTTTCACTCAACTCTAATATAATTGAAATCCAAATATAATCTAAAATTTTGAAGCCACTGATAATTCTGCCATTGCCATGGCAATTTCTAACTGTATTTCATGAATCTTTTGGGGGGAAGGATTCCGTTTTAGGAAATATTACACAAAATTTGAATTGCAAATTCTTTTTAAAAAATAATCGTGAGACCCCTATTTTAGGAAAAATTGGTCATTTTAATTCTTACACTAATTTCGTTTACATAAAAGGTTTCAGTTTTTTATTTTTTTAAAATAAATTTCTATTCTTTTTTTTTTGTGGGCAAAAGGTCTTTTTTTTTTTGTTTGGACAAATAGATCATTTTGATCAATTTTATTTGAAAAAAATTGTTAGTTTTTATATGATTTATTATTATACATATTGTGGTAATAATTATTTCATTTTATTTTTTAATATTTTTATAATTTCTCTCTTGTCTTATTGTATTTTTGGACAAAAATTAGTTAAAAGATTGTCCAAATAAAAAAAAAAAAAAGAATTTGTTTATTTAATGTTCAAATAAGAAAAGAGTGAGATTGGTTTATTCAAAAATAAAAAATAAAGACCCTTCCAAAGGAAAAAAGAATGAGATTCATTTTTCCAAAAATAAAAAACGAAGATTCTTTTATTCAAATCAAATTAACACAGGTCTAAAATGACCAATTTTTCGATTTTTTTACTTTTTTTTTTTTTTGGGTTATAAATATTATGAGTTAGAAAATCAACAAAATTTAATGGATCAATACATTCAAAAGAGTAGAGTGCAAATTAAAGATCTTTATTACCAGAGAACACTGAGCATCCAAACAAAATTTACAATGCTGTACATATCCATGAACTTCAGCTTCCAAGCATTGATGAAACTCAGGCGCTCCAAGAACTAACCACACCTTTTTTATGTAATGGGGGCATCATTAAGCCTATCCTCTCTCTCTCTGCCACCGATACAGGAAACACAGAAATTTGAAACACCAAAAAAAAAAAACCACTGGATGATTCAAAAGAACATAACTAACGAAACGAAAACATAAAAACCCTCCAAAAATTCCTGTTAAATATAAGATGTATATATATATATATAGCTTCTTATAATTCCTAAATTATGGAGATATTAATTGAAGTATTAAACCATGATCTAACTATTTTCTCAGTAGATGGATCACATGATGCTTCTCTCCCGTAGTGAAACATCTTGATCTTTAAATCTTACTAGGGCCTCCAGGAATTCTTTGACCTGCAGCACATATTTGAGAATACAGCAAAATTCTTGAATGCCAGTTTTGATAGAGAAATGATATGAACAGAGAACATGGCTGGTATGTAGAATCAAAATGTTCATACCTCTGAAGTATCCCTGAGGGAGAAGAAAGCCTTGCTTTCCTTAGGAATGCCGGATACTAGAATTCCATAGCCTCGATTTCCCTCACGCAGTACCTATACAGATCAACAGATTTCAAGTGAGACCATGAAATCATATATCGTATCATGAGTTAAAAATTAACTGCAGCCAGCTGCAGGCAGATATAAAGAGTATTTATGTTCCTTCACCTTGAAAGCATCTTCATCTGTTCTATCATCCCCAATATAGATAGGAAGCACACTACCACAATCACTTAGCCCTGGAAATGGGGAAAATAAATTTAGAATAAAAAAATAAACATTATTTTTACGAGGATATAAATGAGATCTTCAAGCTACTTTACAATTGGTTCACACTAACCCAGGGATTTAAGGACAAATTCAACAGCTTTCCCTTTATCCCAGTCAATCACAGGACGGACTTCTAAAACCTTCCGTCCATGAGTCAATCGTAATCTAGGGTAATCATTTAGGGCATCATGCACCCGTTGTGCAATTAAAGGCCAACTCTGCAACCAAAATGCCGAAAAAAAAACAACAACACCTTAGGACAATAAGTTGGTTTAAGCTGGAGAAAAGAAGGATAACTACATAAAAACACCTATAGCAGCAACAAAGAGTTACTCACCTTCTCCTCTACATTGCGATAATGTACAGAGGCACAAAATTTGTGGTTCTCAACTTTTGCACCTTTAATATCTTTAGTGTTCTCGACAAGGGTTCTAAAAACCTTTAAAATTAAAGCCAAAAATAGAAAGGAGGGTACAAAATCACATACACGAAAATGTTGATCATTTGCATAATAGATATCAGTAAGCATTATTTATTAACTAACCTCATCAATCACAGGTAAAAATTCACTTGCAGGCTGGAAGAGATTAGCCTCCTTCCCCTGATACATTATATAGCATAATTTGGTCAAAGAGAGTATGGTAAAGGTATATTAAGAGAGTAGAAATGAAGAGTTAGTTAAGAGACTGTTGTTGTATCATATACCAGCACGTCAGTAGAATTTGCACAATGCAAATGGTTAGTAGACATTTTATCTTTTACGGGGAACATGATGTCCATGCCATGACTACCAGCATAATACAGCTCCGTTAGTCCTACCAACTCATAAACCTGGAAATCAAAAGGTAAATCATTGCTTGTTTAAAGATACTAACTCGTTCATGCAGTTATTGAAAATTTGATTGTCTAAAAATGCCTATACCTACCATATCACGGCTCCTTCCACTTATGATTGCAGTTGGGAAATATTTTGCAACGCATTTAACAGCTGAGCGCATCTGAAATAAGTAAATCATTCATCATACGTGTCAACATACAGCCTATGGAAAAAGGAAAATTTTGATACTACATAGACTGGTGAAACAGCTACTTACATCAGCAGACATAAAAGCACGGTCTGGATCATCTACTATAGGAGAAAGTGTTCCATCATAATCCAAAAAGATTACTATCTTCCTATTTCTTGCATTAGTCATAATTTTCCCAAAAGAGCTGAGTGCTGAAGGATACTTAGTCTGTTGATCAGAGATAAAACTAATCAAAAGTCCTTTCTAAACAAGTGGACTAAAAATAATTCATGGTGTTGTAGCTGCTGTTGTTTTTTTTTCCGGTTATATTACCATCCAAGAACGGTAAGCAATGTCACCATCATCTGAAGAAAAGTCAGCAAAAGCATCCTTCAAGATCTTCTTGCGAGGCGGCGAAGAACATTTCATTGCGTCTAGCCAACCATTTGAACAAACATCATCAATCTTCGCTGGCTTCTTCCTTGGAATTGATAACACACTAGTGGCGAATGACTGCCCTGATTGTGAGTAAGGCAAGCGACCTGTACGCATACCCAATCTTGGATTGTCTATTGGAGCAGGGTCAGCAAGTACAGGAGAAGCTTTTGTAGAATTCAAATCCATCGATTCCAATATCCTTCACTTAATTGCAGCTATAAACTAGGAGGTGTACTATACACAGCCAAAATCCTGAGAGAAAATATACCTAAGTCTTTAAGTAACTGTTTATCCAACCCTTTTATCAATGAAAAACCACCGCTTCAATGTTTTCTTGTCTGTGCTGCTGTTTGAGCAGTCCATCAAGCATACACTTTCAGTAATCTGAAAGTAAAATTGAAAATTACAATATAAACAAGCATGATCTCAGATTAAAACAAGCATCACGAGCTAATTCCCATGCCAAATAAACATCATACCTCATTTCCAAAAATGCTAGGCATTTATAAAGAAATCTGACATTGTTATTGACAAGCACTTGGATTTTGAGACTCGTACAAAAGCTTCAATCCACCTGCAATACAAAGAAAACCATAAAACCCCGTTTTATTTATTAATGTATACTGTTCCTCATTGAAAATGAAGACCATGACATATGAAGAAGAAATACAGAGACAACAACAGGAAGACAAAAAGTCCTTCAACTATCACATTATAATAAAACGGCCTACTAAGCCTAGTTGATTGAGGGAACTTGAGGGTAACAGACTTGATATAGCAGTTCCAGCATTCAGCAAGGATGTCGAGATTGTCAAAACAACTAATGTATTATTCTACTCAAACCATGTTTCCAAATACATAGATGTATGTGTTATTCAAGATATCTTTAAACAATATCAATTGGTATCTCTGTTTCTAATAAACCTGTAAATACAGGAAAAGAACACTGCTTTGGGACTATATTCAAGGAGGTAAGGAGGCTTTGCAACTTACCCAACCTCAATATAAGCTGCTACAAACACGAATCCTACAAAACAAACTTGCATAGAATTCCAGAGTGAAATTGACAAAACCAAATAGTCAACAAATAAAATTTTATGGATGGAGAAAAAGAATGCTAAAGCAGAGAAGATAAATGGAACAAAATCCTGAGTTCTCACTAATACTTCTCTGGATACCAAGACAAGAGCATATATAGCTAACAATTCTATGTGTAAGCTTACAACAATATTCTCTCTTTTTTCAAAAAAAAAATATATATATATATATATATTTCCATAATATCAATTATTCAAATCATCCTTCAAACTAAATGAAAAATCTTTCACAAGAAAAGCAAGTCTTAAACTGTATGGTGTTTTACACTCACTCCAAGGCTAAAGTTAATGCCACCATCTTCCCAGGAACCTACTGGATTCAATTGTTTGACAGATGGAGTTCAATTTCAAATTGATGCAACTCTTTAACCATCAAAAAAGACCTGAAACTAACTGGCCAACATCATGTCCCTCAAGAGAGAAAATCATGATCAATTAATCAGAATTATAATTGGCCTAAACTTTTTGATGCCACATGGAGTCAAGTCCAATCTAATCAGATAAATAAACCAATAAATAAATAACACTACACATCCCCTGTTTTAATTAGAGAAGACTCAAGAACTGTATCCAAGTTCAAATTACCAAGTGTTTTTTCTTTCAATAAAAAAAAAAGGAGAAAGAAAAAAGAAAAGAAAACTCAGATGGCTAAATATATATTGAACCTCAGAATTTATTATATTTTGAAAATATTTTCTGAATTAGCAAAATAGAAATCTGCGATTGCCCGGATGGACTTCCAAGCGCCAGTTTGACTTTGCTAGAACTAGAAAACATATGAGAGCTGCTTTATAAAGGGCGTTGATAACCCACATCAGGAATCTGCTGACTAAAGTTATTTCTATTTTTTCTAGACCAAACACGAAAAGTGATTAGGACCCAAAATCAATATTTCAACATCTTACAGCAACCGACAAAATATTCTATAAACAACACAAACAACAGGCATCAAGTAAACAAATGTGCTGTCACATCAATATAATCACATAAACAGAACCAAGGAGAAAAATAAAAATAATAAAAATAATTATTATAATACAGTTATACACACGTCAAGACATGAATTCACATCATATTATACATACAGCCGATACATGGTTCATACCCAGGCATTCTTGAAATTCAGAAAGGTAGGACCAAAATAAATAGTCTCGGACGTAATTGACGAATGATTTATGGAGATTTAGCATAAAGATGCAAGAAAGTTGAAAACTTTGCATGTCTGGCTGCATGAACAATCATGGAAGAGAGACCGGAAGACATATGGGTGAAGTATAAACCATCAACGAGATCGGGGGGGGGGGGGAGGGGAATTAGAAACAGTGTTAATGGGGAGGACCATAAATAAAGTAACAATTTTTCCTGCTTAATCCCAACAGCATTACGGAAGAAACTCCTCTTCAGTCTCTGACAGAAGGAAAATGCTGGAAAACAGAAGCCAAAAGACATAGATAAAAAAAAAATACCTGTTTTTAAACTGGATTCAAGAACGTTGAAAATCTAACTGGTGGTATATCACCAAAAGATGCCAAATGTAGAATCTTGTATTTCAAATCTAAAAGGGGTCATAACAAAAAAAACATAAAATTTTCAACCAAGAGAAGAAGGGATATGACTGGAAAAAGGAGTCCAACTCTGTCCAAAAACATAACAAGAAAAGAGGGGACTAAAAGGTAGAAAAAAAAAAAGAGAGGAGGGTAATCAATCTAGTACCTTCACAATACAACGGCAGATTTGAAACAACTGTAAGCCCTAGGAAAATTTGCTAAAGAGAAGCAATGGTCGTAACTGAAGAATAAACTATATTTAGGGAGGAGAGGGGGCGAAGAAGATGGAAGGATGTGTGAGAAAGAGAGAGAAGGTGAGAGAGAAAGAAGAAGAAATTGGAGGCGAAAAGGTCGGGAATTTATAGCGTTTGATGGCCCCGAATATATATATATAAAAAAAAAGACGTGCCAAACAAGGCAAAACTTCTCCCTGCTTCGGTTGTTGAATGGGGAAGCAGAAGAACATAACTTCCTCCTCCTGCTGATTTTCACCAAATCATTAAATGGAGTGCAACTACATTTGTGAATTTATATATATATATATATAAATATTTTCGTAGTGCCTTGTTTGTCTAATCTTTTAAATCCAATAGTAAATTATTAATTGTTACAATGAATTTGAGTTGAAACAATCTTTTCTTCTTAAATGACATTAAAATGCTATAATGTAACATTTATTATTTAATTTATTTATTACATTAAAAATATTATATTTTTTTTTGAGGTGGTATCTCAATTCTCAAGCCCTTCCAACTCAGACTAATCCACCCAGAGAGGTCCAACAGTGCGGGTATACCCGCACTTGCGAATATATCTCGAACTATGGAACCCCAGGTGAAGTTTAAACCCTTAACCTCTTAACAAACCAAGAGGTTGAGGGTTCGAATCTCTCCTGGCCATAGGTCAAGGAGTTTCTCTCTTACCGCCTGGCTTGTCAAGAGGTAAGGAAGAGACTCCTAGACCAATAGACTAGGAGAGGAACTTAAAAAATAAAATATTATAATTTTTTCAATATTTTTTTATTTTGATGAAAGATAAATTT
>JAXGGT010000131.1:4861044-4890726 GCA_035583425.1 Marsdenia floribunda | reverse complement strand
CAGTATGAGTACCTTGAGAAAAGGGGGTGGAAGGAGGGGTTGGTACCCGGCGAGGTCCAGACTGTGAATGTGAACCGTTACGTTCCAATTGCTGCCAATACATGGAGTGACAAAGAGAGACTCTGGAATGTAGGGAAAGAGCAGCCTGTTGAAAAAGAGCCCGATTCCTGGCATACCAAATACCCCAGGAGGTCACAACGAAACCAACAATATCAGGATGATCCCAATAAGATAAGATTTGCTGTAATAAAACAGGCAATGAACAGGTCAGGTTGTGCTTCAATTTCTTTCCCCAGGGGACAAGAGACCAAACCTGTTTGGCAAATGAGCATTCAAATAGGGCATGCGTAGCAGTTTCAGCCGAATGTAGACAGACAGGGCAGGAAGGGTTAGTGCCACAGCGTTGAGCAATAGCAGCTTTGGTTGCCAGGATACCAATAGCTGCACGACACAGAAAATGGAGGATTTTGGGCTGAAGAGGCAGCTTCCATAGTGCAATCCAAAGAGTTGAATTCTGAGATAGATCGGAACACGAAGCAATAACTAAATTATTCCATCGTTGGGTTGCTGCAAGAAAATGGCCAGATTTCACACTATATTCACCAGTCGTCGAGTAATGCCAGATAAGGATATCAGGACTACGTAGTGGACAGAGTGGTATGCTACAGACTGCTTCAGCCTCATCTTGCATCATCCATTGCTTAAGTAAATCAGACTTCCAAGTACCCAAAAGAGGATTAATAAAATTGTCTACTGTGGAGAAATCAGCTTCTGTCTCCCTATTAACCAAAGGTTTCTGGCATGATAGACCCGGTATCCAACGATTCTTCCATATTCGAATCAGCCTACCATCTCCAACCCGATACCGTAGTCCGGAACAGAGTAATTCACGGCCTTGTAGAATACTGTGCCAAATATAGCTACCATTCTTTCCTTTTGCAGCCCCTAAAAATGAAGAAGAGGGGAAATATTTGGCCTTGAAAACCCTAGCTGAAAGAGAAGTAGGAAGCTTTAAAAAGAAATTTTAAAATTAATAAAATAATATAAAAACTTCAAAAATCCTAATTCAATGAGAAAGACAAAAATCTAAAATTTGATTTATTTTGGAAAATCTTATGTATATTAATTTAATAATAAAATAATAAAAATAATAATCATAATCATAATCATCGTCATCGTCATCGTCATCGTGGGAATTCAGCAGGGAGTCGAGGAAAGAAACGGAATCGGGGAATTGAATAAAAAAGAAGCAAAAAAAAAAAAAAAATGAAAGAAAGAAAGAAAATGTATATATATATACTCGTCTAACCAAAGGCAAAAAAAATTAAAATAAGTAATAAAAAAAAAAAATTCAAACGCGAATAAGATTTTTTTTTTTTTTTTCCTAAAAAACACTATCCCATTTATTTATTTCTATTATCTCTGATCAAAATCTAAAATTTCACATATTTCATTATTAAATTCCAATCTAATAATAAAAAAAATTCATTTACTACTAAATCAAATTTAAGTCATAAAAAATATTAAAAAATTAACGTACACGTCAATGAAATTCTCTCCGACTATCTCTATTAATTGACCACCTCTTAAAACGTAAATGAAACATAAAAACTCACAAGCCCGATAATCTCTATCAAAAACCTAACTCTCATAATATAAAAATAAGATAATAATAAACTAAGATAAAATAATAAAATATAATTACCGAAAATTTTCTGAATTAAATATTACACATAACATTCGTCATAGAGAATAAAATTCTATATTAATTTTGAGAAATATCTATTAAATACAATATATCTAATAACTTGAAAATAGTTTATATTAATATATATTACGAAGCATACCTAAGAACTCAACCATGTTAATTTTTAATATAACTGTTCACCTTCTGTTATAATTTATTATGAAGGTCTTGTGGTGATTTTATTTTCATTTCAATTTTTATATTTGTTACTTTTAAAATATTTGATAATGTTGTGAACGGGATTCTCATATCGTTCGGTTAGAAGATTTTTGAACGGTTATTAAGTAAATGTTTAAAACCTTTTACTCAACTTATGCGTTTTAAACCTATCAGGTGCACCTGAACTGGGCTAAAATAAACAATATTTTGTTTTAAGAAATAAACTTTTTCTTTTTGTTAAAAAGTTTTAAAATGAGTTATATTTTGTTTCTATTTATTAATTTTGAATCTTATCTTTTATACAAGGAACATATACATAATATTATTTATTTTTTACTTATTAAGTATACATTTTCAAAGAAAGAAAAAAAAATATATTATATTTTTTTAATATATTTTTTTGCTATAATTTGAGTTGTGCAAATTTAAAATTTTTATTTTTTTTAAATTAAAAATATTAGTATTTAAATAATGATAATAATAATACAAAAATACTTTTATTAATATAATTGTAATTGTGATATAATATTATTAATATTATATTACTCTAAAATTTTCACCTTATTCCAAATTATTACTCCAAGAAAAATTCTCTGGTTTAGTCCCTAAACTATTGACGTTTTTCCAAGTTGGTCCTACAAATTTAATTTTATTCAAATTGATCACTTATTTATTTTTTATTTCTCAAATTAGTCCTCACGACCAAACTTGGTCAAAATTTGATCACTTTACCGGCATATCCATTAAATTAAAAGGGTATTTTGATCATTTCATGTTAGAAAAAAGGAAAAAGTGAATAGATATATTAAATTTATTCACATCTCTTTCCCCTTTCTTGGAAAAAATGAGTATTTTAGCTAAAATATTATATATATTCTTTTTTTTTTCTTTTTTTCTAACATAAAATGACCAAAATACCCTTTTAATTTAATGGATATGTTAGTAAAGTGATCAAATTTTTGCTAGTTTTGGTCGAGAGGACCAATTTGAAAAACAGAAAATAGATAAATGATCAATTTAGATAAAATTAAAATTATAGGAACAATTCGAAAAAACGTAAATAATTAAGAGATTGAATCGAAAATTTTTTCTTACCACAATGATTCTAATCATTATAAACAATTTTTAAATATTTGTATTTTTCTTTCTTCTTTGATGGATTTTTTTTTTTTTTTAGAACTATGTCATATATAAGTTCCAATTGATAAATTAATTATTATGCATATATATTCTAATTATTTTAATAAAATTTTGTACTTTTATATTTATGAATTTACATAAAATTTTGAAATTTCATATAATTGTTATAGGATTCAATTATTTTTTTTTGTGATAGTAATTTAATAATAATATCAATATAAGGTTTTATATATATATATATATATATATATTAAAAAAAAAAAAAAAAACTGATAGTGGAAAAATGATAATTATATTTTTAAGGAAAATAAAAAATTAAGTTCATAAAAATTTGGATTTTTTTTCTTAAAAAAATTACAATAAATTTAAATTTTACAAGTAAAATCAAACAATACATATACAAAAATAAATATTATAATTTGCATTATCGTAATAAATTATGTTAAATTTATTAGATTAATTAAAATAATAATGTTTATAAAATTATTTTAAATTTTTATAATTTAAATATTTTAAAATTTACATATTTATCAAAATTGAAATTAGTAAAAAATATTTTTAAAAATAATAATAATGATAAATTCAACTATAAGTCTTAAAATAAAGATAAAGATATAACAAATTAATTAAAAAGATAAATTTACTTTGAGTCCTAAAATAAAGATAAAGTATAACAAATTAATTAAACAGATAAATTTTAATAATAAATTATATTTTTTATAATTAAAATATTAATATTCTTTATTCGACATTTTTTTTTTTTTTGAGGGAGATTACTTTTCATTTGAGGCGAATTTTGTATATAGTATATATACATATATATGTATATATATATGGAGATATTTTGTTTAAACTTTAAACTGTCCAATTTGGAACCGTTGCGTAGAGAGAGAAAACGAGTGAATCCACTGGACGTCTACTATTTATAACCGAGTCATTCGGGAGTCAGTGGCCGGCAAAAATGGCCCTTTATTTTTTTTTACCTTAAATAAAACGAATTCTATCAAAATCCATGCAACGTTGTCCTAAATATAATCATTTCCACCACCACCCACAAACACAACATCACATTTAGTTTACACATAAACCCCTAAAGTAATAAATTAAATACTCATAATTGGTCTGAAACAATATGAAACAAAATTTATTAAATATTAACTTTTAATTATTTAAATATGTATATACATTAATATTAAAAATTTTAAAAATGAGTATTTATTTGATATAATGACTTAAGTTCAATTAATATAAACATACTTTTAAAAGATCATGAGCTTAAATCGGAAAAAAAAAAAAAAAAAAATCTTAAAATTTTCAAAAAAAAAAAAAAAGTATTTATTTAAAAAATAGTATCAACAAGAAAAAAAAAATGAGGGGGGAGAGAGAGGGAGAACGAAGACCAGTCATCTACTTATCTTCCTCACCGACGCTTTCGGCAATCGTGAGTCCAAACACAACAAAGGCCCGACGTGGTTTCTTTTTTCTTTTTCTTTTTCTCTCTTTTTTTTTTTTTTTTCTCCTACTTTTCGGTGGGTATTTTCTGCGTTTTTTTTTTTTTTTGAAATTCAAATAATAGTGTTATTAAAAAAAAAAAAAAATCAAATAATAGTAAAAATATGTTTTTTTTTTTTTTTTTAAAAAGGAAAAGTTTACAGTCACAAATCTTTCTTTTAGAAAAGCAACCCAGATATGAAATCCAGTTCTTTTGGGTAATCTTTATTTTATTCCTGTAGTTTCAAGAATCTCTCTTTCTCTTCCCACTATGTAATCTTGATTTCCGTCCAAACAAATTCGGCTGATCAAAAACTGTTATGGTATGGTAAGGTAAATCCATTCTCATTCACCATCTCCTTTGATCACCGCCATGCTCTTCCTACCACCGCCGCAGCAGCCGCCAGTGGTTTTCTTTCTTGTTGTCTTCCTCCTCTGGAGCACCCCTTCAAAATCCCAAGAAACGGATCTTGAATCAGACTGCACAAACAGATGGATCCACATCCGCCAACTCCCAACTCATTTCAACCTTGACCTCTTAACCAATTGCTCCGAGTATCCTCTCTTTGACAATTTCTGTCCTTATCTTCCCAACCATGGTCTCGGCCACAAGACGCATAATAAGTCCCACAGTTGGTTCCGGACTGACCCTTTCATGCTGGAACTCGTTTTCCACCGCCGAATGTTGGAGTACCCCTGTCTCACCGATGATCCCGCCCAAGCTAATGCCGTCTACATCCCATACTATGCGGGCATCGATAGCCTCAAATACCTTTTTGGCCCAGAAGTCAACTCCAGTTTCGAACACGGCTTAGATTTGTTTCATTTTCTCGCACATGTGGATTCACCTCACATTTGGGGTGCGAACCTTGGCCATGACCATTTCTTGGTTATGGCTCGCCCCGCTTGGGATTTTAGCCAACCCTTGTCTAATGATCCGCCCATTTTTGGTACTTCATTTCTTGAATTGCCCGAGTTCTACAACGTCACCGCATTGACACTGGAAGCCAGGGCTTATCCCTGGCAGGAGAGAGCAATTCCATATCCCACTTCCTTCCATCCCCCAAATTTAGCATTTCTCGATTCTTGGATGACTAGGGTGAGGAGGTCTCGGAGGAGTACTCTGATGTTGTTTGCCGGTGGGGGTGGCATTTCGGCCAACCCTAATGTCAGGAGAAGCATTAGGCTTGAGTGCGACAATACCACCAGTATGAGTGTGAATGGTACTGGATATACCAAACTCTGTGACTTTGTCGATTGTTCTAATGGGGTTTGTGAGCACGATCCAATTAGATTCATGAAGCCAATGTTGCAGGCTAGTTTCTGTTTGCAGCCTCCGGGGGATACACCGACTAGGCGATCAGCTTTTGACGGGATCCTCGCTGGTTGTATACCTGTGTTTTTTGAAGATCTGACTGCTAAAAAGCAATATGGATGGCATTTGCCAGAGGAGAAATACGAAGAGTTCTCAGTATTCATACCTAAAGAAGAAGTGGTATTCAAGGGATTGAAAATTTTGGATGTTCTCAAGAGCATTCCCAGAGCCCAGATCAGAAAAATGAGAGAAAAGGTTCTTGAAATGTTGCCTAGAATAATTTACAGAAAACACGGGAGCTCACTTGCTCTGAGAACCAAAAAAGATGCATTTGATATCGCAATTGAGGGGACTCTGCACAGAATCAGACAGAGACTTCAAAGAAGTTAAAAAAAAAGGGAAAAAAAGAACCTTTTGCTTTTAGTTCAGGTTCTCCTTCCACATTCTTGTAATTGTAATAATTATCATCACTGTGTTTCCTCTTCCCTCGTAATATTTAATTTAGCCAAGAAAAGCGTGGAGAGAAATGATTTATGCTCACATATTTATTGATTTGACACTGCCATATGCCAGAATAGAACTCAAGACTGGAACTTGGTAATGCTGCTGCAAGAATAGCCAGGTGTTTCCGTAATTGTATTGCAAAAATATTTTACAAATTGCAGCGCCAGTATGAGCTACCGGATCCTACCTGCTAATAACTATACTCGTATAAAATTGATATCTATCCTTTGATTATATTTTTTTTTAATAAAAATTGTATTGTAAAACGGGATATGTAAATAAATAAATAACATTAATAAATATACATTATTCATTTTCTAATGGGAGCATTGGACTCCCAAGTTATGATTAACCCATATCTCAAATGTATTGTTTGTTGAAAAAAAATAAATGTATTCCCAATGTTTCGAAAGATTGGCCACTCAAAGAATTGTAATAATATTCACGAGAAAATTAAAAGATTCTAATTCATGGAAATATATGAATCTACCAAACAGACTTATGAATCACTAAGGTGTCAAAAGGTTTAAAAGAATGTAAGAAACCGGATATTACAAACAAGAAATCATGAGAAAATCACATAATTAGTGACTAAGTTTTTGAAGGTAGTTCAAGAAGTCATCTTCGGCCTGTGATATCAAGTGTTCATCATCCCACTTGTCACGGTATATCAGAGGCTGACTCCTCTTGCTCTTCGAACATTCAAAATACATCTGCTTTCTCCATTCTTCAACGGGGAGAGAGCCCGTCTGGGCGGCCAACCAGTCATCATATTCAAACTGTGAACACAAAAACAACATAGCAGCCAAAGTAAACAAACAAATCTTGCTCATCTTGAAAGAGTTAAGCAGTTAAACAAATTGGAATGTGTCGAATGTGTCGACATGCTTATACCTGATAATCGGCCATGTTATGTGTGTAACGCTTTGGAATGTTAGATAACTCCATTGATGAGTAGAAAGCTTCAACATCAGCCACCATTTCCTCAGGTGATGGAAGTGAAATTCTACCAGATAAAACACCAGCAATCCACCTGCTCTGATATTCAAACAAGGGGAAAGGAGCAACCTGGCAGCATCCAGATATGAAGTTTGCTTGCTTATATTATGTAGGATAGTATGATATATTACAAGGTTTCCTAGCCCTTTATAAATTACAACCAACCTTCCATGGCAAGCCAACAAATGAAAGTCCTGGAGATAGGATTGGAGGAAAGACGTGCTTGTAAAGTGGGCCAACACGATTGTCGTCCACAGTCACTATGCCATTGGTTTCAAGAAATGGGAAATGATACTTATACCTATCACAGAAGAAAAAGGAAAAATGACTTGTTTGAGAGGGATATTTTATCGTCCTTGGAATGATTTAAACTAGATGTACAAGAATGCAAAACATGGTTCAAAAAGACACAACGGATTCAGAGAAACGCAAATAGGAACATACCCAGTGCAGTGCAGAATGACATTTGCAGCTACTACATCCCCATCTTGAAAAGCTACAGAGCCATCTTCATGAACACTTTTTATCTGTGTTTGTTAGTTCGAATTAGAGCCTTCTAATTAGTGATATTCTACCAAACAATAAAAGAAACTTCTGAGTATATTTACTTACCATGGAATGAAGCCAGATATTTTCATATTCCCCAGACAACTTTCCCAAGTGCTCATTCTTGACTGACCGTGAAGCAATATGGACTTCTTTAGCAACTTCAGCAATCTCTCTAGAGATATCATCGGCACTAGATGCACTCCCTATCAAGACCACAACCTGTCAAACCAGGTCAGATAAGCAACCACTCAACAGTAAAGAAGAAAGAAGGACCATTACATAAACCTCTCAACATGATGACATATGAGAATTCTTAACAGTCACCATAGTAAATGATCACCTAAAGTGCATATCTCTCTGTAAAAGAAATTGAGCTGCAAATTCTACCCAAGCACCTATCTTCATGTGATTCATGATATCAAATTTCATATACACTATATTGAAAACTGTGTTTCATTTGCATTATATTTCCTTGCCCCCCTTCCCACTCACTAAGTTTTAGTTAAATTACACAGTTACTCTGGAAAATAAATTGAAGAACAATTGCATTCCTATCTCCCATCGTCAAGTAGAACATGCTTTTATATGTACAAAGTAATTTGTAAGTTTTGGAAGAGTAAACATTTGCTACATCTGCATATGAATGGTAATGCAACTTCTGATAGCGCAAATAGCAAGTTTAAAAAACTCAAACTTTCACTTCCAGGCAACAATAAGATTGAAAAGCCTGTCTTACGTAATGAAAGGACAAGAGGAACATACTTGGCTACGGTAAGGCTCAGGAACTCGATAGTTGTGGCTATGAATTTGCTTGCCAGGCCATGTATCAATCCCTGAAATTCAAGAACCAACCACCATTCAGGTGTGCACAACAGAGTATACTCTAGAGCAAGACAACTTTCAAACCAACCAGAGAAATCCAAATATAATTTAGTGTGGCATTTTTCCGAGTGATAGTAGGTCATCAGGAAATCCAAGACGTTTGCAGGCAACTGAAGTTGATTCAATTGATAATAGAATCCACCCCACCCTCACCCCTTATGTCGACCAGATGATCCAGAAATTACTTTTCTTATCGTTTTGTCTTATGTAAAACATTTTCAGAACAGGAATGCAGTATCCTAAAAAGCCATTTTATCTCATGCTCAGACAAAATTATCAAGAAGTATGACATACATGCGCTGCTATGATGAGGCTTTGTTGTCCTATAATTCAGCACTAAGGATTAAGAATTCAACCTAGACAATCTCATAGATTCTTGCAAGCCGATATCACAGCTCACAATTAAGGAAGTTGGAGAACAATTACAAGGAGAAATACGTTTTTGCTCGAATCTTGCTAATTACCGGGGATTTCTGCTATTCGAGGCTCTGTAAAATGTCCATTGCAAACCACCACAGCATCATAAACCTCATCAAACTTTTCCAGATCACCGTCTTCTTTTCTCTTTGACTTCACTTTCCATTTTCCATCATCCGCTAGTCCCACATGACATACTTCTGTTCTAAATCTAACCATCTCAATAATACCAAACTCATCGGCATAATCCTTCAAATACTCCAGTACTTCTCTATGACCAGGAAATCTCCTCGTGTCTCTTTGAGATCCATTTTTAGCCACGAAGGGATATGCCCGAAAGCCCATTACTTCCCTGGGCAAGTTGGTCCGGAGGGAGGAGTAAAGACTCGACTGGACAAAATTTCGGTTCTGATCGAGCCCCAACGGATCGGCCTCTGTGTTCGGACAGTAGACCCACGTGCCTCCTAACTGGTTTTCTCTCTCGAGCACCACGACTTCGTGACCCTCTTGCCTGAGCTCATGGGCCGTGACGAGACCGGCGGCACCGGCACCGATGACAGCGACCCTTTTGGAGGAAATTGGAGGTACTTGCGGCACCGGAATTCTCATTGTTGTAGATGGGATTTGAATAGTCATCCTGAGGAGATGTAGATTATTATTTACTCTTCAATCTTGTCTCTTGTTTCCTCCTTTAATTCTTGTCATCTTCATGGGAATTGTTTATGAGAAAAAGACTTCATTTTTCCCTTTATTTTAGGCTTTTTAATGGTTGATGAATGATTGGCACCTTTTACTACTGGGAAATTTGGTCGAAAGATTCGTGGAATCCTAACCTTACTGTGCTATTGAATTGATGATTGCAGAGAAAACCTGCACCTTGAATTAATTATACGCCACTGCTCTACACACATATATATTAATCTTTTTTTTTTTTTTTCCTTTTCTTTTTCATATTTAATAAGAAGTTCCCACAAATTTGTGAAGGAGAACTTTTCCATGTCAAATTGTCCGCTTCCTCACAGAAAAAGAAAAAAAAAAAAAGAAAAAAAAGACAGGAGATAGAAGAAAGAAACTTGAACGGAATGTGATAATGTGAAGAGAAGCAAGCTCTGTTGTGAACTAATGGAAAGATAAGAACTCATTAATATGTGATATAGTTTCAAGCAGAGCACCACCATAGACGAATTTAGTATACTTTTGTAGATGAAATTTTGAGGACTGTTCTGCAAATTCATTTTGAGCCTGCGACATGATATTAAGTATTCATCTTCCCACTGATCACGATACGCCTTGGGTTGGTTCTTCCTCCTCTTTTGGGAAGTTTAAAGATACATCTGCTTTCTCCATTCCTCTGTGCTGAGAAACAGCCACATTCAGCAGTCAATCAATCAACATATTCAAACTGCAGATAACTACCAAGAGCTTATCAAGAGAAGGAAGGAAAATGTTTGGAGCAAAATTGTATTTTGTGTTGGGATGAATGCCTCACTCATTTCTGAAGATGTGCATTTGACCGGTTGGAAACGATGGTGGAGAACATTGAAACTTATATCCAAGTGGAGAGATGAAGATTAGACCCTTGAGAGCCAAAAAAAAAAACAAGAGAGAAGCTTTTTTGGGAAGATGTCACTAAGTTAAGCCAAATAGGACCTCTGAGCATGTTGTATTACCTGATAATATTGCTGGTTAATGAGGAGTATAACATAACGCCTTGGAAGGCCTAGATGCTTCCATTAATGAATAAGAAAGCTTTAACATCATCATTCAGCATTTTCTCAGCGGGAGGAAGTGAAATTCATTCAGAATCCAGAAAAAGGGCCAGCCATCCACTTGTTCTTTAATTCAAACATCAAGAAAGCTGCAACCTGTTGCCAGAAAACTTGAACTTCTGTTTAGCTCCCTCTTATCATATAGATTTCTGATAGAGAATTTATACCAAATTCCTAAACCTTAAGTTGGACACCAACAAATGAAAGCAAGCCATGGAGCTAAGGTTGACGGGAAAATGCTGTCATCAATTCTCATTTCAAGCCAACTTCCAGCTTGGTCTAATCTGGATGCAATATGAATTTCTTTAGCCACTTCAGAAATCTCTCTGGATATATATATAATGAAAACTGGCTGCATTCTCCAAGCATACTATATTTCAGTTCAACAAATTGAATGGCTACTCCTACTCAATGTGTAAAGATTTATTATTATTATTATTATTTTTAATTTTGTGACAGATTTATCTCTCTCGTGTCTCGAACTCATAACTTATTGAATCATAAATAAGACTGCGACCAACTAAGTTACACCTTGACCAATGTATAAAAATTTTAAAATATTTAATAATCACTCCAAATAATAATTTTCTTGTTATATTCTTTATTATATAAATAAAATTATATAAGTGTATTATACCGTCCAAGATTCATTTATTTGTTTATTATTAAATATTTTAATATATATATATATATATATATATATATATGTATAACACTTTGGTTTATTTTTATTATAAAAAAGAGTAAAATTTCTTTAAAATTCTCCACCATATTTCTCTAATTGGTAGAAAGGGGGGCCTCTTTGTTCTGTATGACCAAGTGACCATACAGAACAGAAACAAGTACACAAGCTTTATTAGGCTTTGGGAAATATGAATATTTTTATTAGAAATGGTGAAAATTTTCAAGCACCCGAGGCCAGAAAACTATTATTATATATTTTCTCATGAATAGAAAAAAGTTTTAACTTTCGTCACTCAAGTACTTTCGGATCATAGGTTAGAATCTTATTAAAAATAATTTTATATTAAATTTTAATTATATATTACTATTTTAGAACTTTCTTTCGTAAATTTTTTTAAAATTAATAGATAAAAATATTTATTATCCAAAAAAGAAAAAAAAAATTTACTTTATCTGATCTTGAATTTTTTTTGGGCAATTTTTTGGTTTGATGACTACTTAGACGGTGAGACTAGAGAGGGGGAAATTTTCTTTATAAAAAGAAAGGAAAATTTACGATTTTAGTCTTGTAACTATTTATGTTTTCTGAACTTGGTCCTAAATCTTTAAAATACCTAACTAGATCCTATAACTATTTTCAAATTCTAAAATAGGTCATTCCGGCCAAAATTCTCCCATTTTTCGGCACTTCCAATCACATGAGATACACATGCCCTCTTTTTTTGAGGGTATTTTCGGTTATCTCTTCCATCTCTCAAAAAAAATTATAAACTAACTCCCCATTACAGTGAAGTGAAGAAGAGGAAGAAGAAGAAATTTCAGTGGTGGGGAGTTAGTTTATAATTTTTTTTTTTTTTTTTGAGTGATGGAAGAGATTACCAAAAATGTTCCAAAAAAAGAGGGCATCTGTATCTCACCTGATTGGAAGTGTCGGAAAAGGGGAGAATTTTGTCCGGAAGGACCTACTTAAGAATTCAAAAATAAATAGTTATAGGATCTAGTTAGGTATTTTTAAAGATTTAGGACCAAGTTCAAGAAACGTAAATAGTTACAAGAATAAAGTCGGAAATTTTTTCCTAAAAAAAAAAATTGAAATTTTATAAAATTATAATTAATATGTAAAATTTATAAAATTATCCAGATGGTAAAATTATAGAAACTAAAACAATGAATTTTCCTATTGAAAATTTACTTTTAGATGTGTAGAAATCAATTACTTCCAAGAATGGAAATAATTGTGTCTTTTGATCCTTCTAGCGTTAAAATTCGAACGTAAAAGAGTTCAAAAATGAATCTTTGGGCCATATTATATTAGGCATGAGCCCATTACTAGTCAATCAAAAATATTCTCCCTTCTAATTTGGAATTAAAAAATATTCATTCTTTTATTGTATGTCTTTTTAACGCAAAAATATTAATTATATTCTTTGCGACTTAAAAAAAAAAAAAACTAATATTATCCCATTTAATTTGATCTTGTATTTTTTTTAAAATATTATTTAAAATTCTAATAAAAATAAATATATATTATAATTTTATTAAAAATAAATAAATTATAATCATTGAGAAAAATAAATTATTAAAATACTTTTAATTATTTATAATTATGATATATACTTTAAATGTTTTTTATAAATTTTAATATATGATTATAATTTTTATTTTTTCAAAAAAAATTATAAATATTAATTTTACTAAAGATAATAGTCTTAATTTTTAAAATTAATTAAATTGATATCTACGTTGATGTAAATATTAAATTTGTAATATTTAATAATATTACAAAATATATATATATATATATATATATATATATATTTATGTTTAATTGAAATTTTTATTTATATATTTAATGTTTGTGATAATTGATGGAGTAAAGGGGTTAGGAGGGAGGGCCCACTAATCTTCCTGTCTTCCGAACCTCGTGAATGTTGATTGGTTAAGAAGACTAATGGCCCATTGATGTTTGGAAATAGGAACCAAGAAAGTCGGCTAAATAACGCGGACGCCCCTCCTCTGGCGCGTAATTACAAATCCAGGAGAAGTACAACGAAATTTACTTGGGAAAGTGTCAGATACGCACCTGACATGAGTGGTGGAAGTTGCCGTATTTCTTGGTTATTGGGTATTACAATAATTATTTCTTTTTTTTTTTTTTTTTTAAATGTGAGTGATTTTTGCATATGTAATGTTTCCAACTCGTAACATTTTGGATCACTTGTTACCAATTAAGAAAAATTGGTGGGTTTAGTCCTCTAACTATTTTCATTAATTAACATAAGTTTACAATATTTTTTTTTAACCTGTTAAGTCTTACATCTTTTTACGAGTAACCTGTTAAGTCCTTTCGGCCAAAATTCATCATGTGCTGAGCACGTGATTATTTTTTGAGGGCAAAATTGTCCTCTTGAGTATTATAAAAGTGTAAATTTAGATTAAGTGCAAGGTATTATAAAGTTTTTTTTTTTTTTTTGTATAAAAAGAACAATTTTGCAATTAATCTAAATTCACAACTTTATAATACTCAAGAGGATAATTTTGACCTTAAAAAATCATCACGTGCCCTTGAGTATGATTTTGCCCTTAAAAAATCATCACGTGCTGGGCACGTGATGAATTTTGGCAGGAAAATTTAAATTTTTGGTCGGAAGGACTTAATAGGCTGCTCGTAAAAAGATGTAAAACTTAACAGATTAAAAAAAAAAAGATCGTGAACTTATGTTAATTAATAAAAATAGTTAGAGGACTAAACCGGCCAATTTTCCGGCCAACTAAACTACACCTTGTTGACTATTATTTTTTTTTTGAAAAAAAAAATATATATATTTGACATATTTTTGTTTGTATCGTATCTCGAACTCATAACCTATCTAATTATAAGTAAAATTGCTACCAATTGAGTTATACTTTATTGACTTTGACTATTAATATTTAATTAAATTGTTCTAAAATTATACTTATTTTTTATTTTTTATTAAATAAATTAAATTGAAAATATTTTAGTATTTTTAATATTAATTTCTGTATTATTTTAAAAATGTAAAAATTGGTAGGCGTGGTTTAGACACTGATAGTAACAGTATTACTAAAACATATGCACGTAATCAATGATGATTAGGGTTTAATACTATGATGGACGGACGTTAAGGTCCGTTAATTTTAAGAGTTACCCTCCCAATTCACAAAGGTTGAGAGTAGTGCATGACAACATGTGGATGAGAGTTGTGCTGCATGATCGTCAATCAAATTCACTCATATATATACCCATTGCCCGCCTTTATTACTTTTCCACTTTTTTATCTTATTTATTAATCAATAGCCCTTTCATTATTGTTTAAATATTAATCCCATCTCTTAATATTCAATTTGATAAAATCTAATATTACAAAATTTTAAATATATATATGACGTCAGGTGATGATCTTCCTTAGAATGATCCATCCCATCCCCACTTGAGTCAAGTCTTATATTATCTCTATTATGATCACACAAATAAATAAACTTTCTGTAGTTTTTCACTTGTGATTTGTTAATTGGTATTAATATAGTATCAGAATAGAAAATCTTAAATTTGAATTTCTGTTATTGTATTAATTTATTGATTATTGTACACGCATTTGTGGTCGACTCATAGGTGAAAAAGTATTGCTATGACTTAACTTGTTCAATGTGAAGGGTAAATTTTAAGCAATTTTAGAAATTTAAGGATTATATACACTTGACAATAAGAAGTTTGGTAAATATGAAATTTTTTTAATGTTTCAAATTGACTAAGAAAAAAAGTAGGGGCTTGGCAAGCAATAATTTATGGCTTTTAATTGCAAAAAGTGGTCCATAAGATATATATATATATATATATATTTAATTGGGGGTGATTAAAGTAATAAAATAAAATAAAATAACCAGGATGGTCCCCCTGCTCCTTGGAGCTCAACCTTTTTTTTTTTTTTTTTTTTTCCTTTTATATATATATATATATAATAAATGAAATAAAAGTCCCACACTTATCAGATCATAACAACTACTTACTTAATTGTTATAAATAACAATTTTTATACTTTTCAACTAATTATATTTATTTCTTCAGTCATATATCTTTAAGAGCAAAGATTCCAATAGAATTTTGCCACATATTTTTCACTTTAAAATATTCCTTAGAGACAGTGATTATTATTATTTAATTTTATAAATTTTTTTTATAAGTAAAATTACTACTAATTGAGTTATACTTTCTTAAATACCTTAACTTAAGAAACTATTTTAGTACTTAAATTTAATAATTTATACACTGAAAATATTCTACCATACAAAAAAAATCACTTCATGAACCCAAGCAAGGCTACACTTACGAACCATTTTTAAAAAATATGTGTTGTAAAATATATATTATATAAGTATAATGTAGTAATTAATGTTCTTTTTAACTTACCACACACAAAAAAAAAAAAAAAAAAAAAAAAAATTATTTTGTTTTTTTTTTTTTTTTTTTTTTTTTGTATTTTTAATTTTACTTGCTTTAAATAAATGTGCATAGGTAAAACATTAAAATACATTCTTTAAAGAAAAATACAAAAAATATTTTTTAAAGTAAAATATATTTTGATTTTATTTTTTTAATAAGTATGAGTAGTAAAGTATTAATTTAGGAATGTTAAAAAAAAAAAAATTAATAAATGTACTTTAATTTTATATTACAATAAATAAAAATATATATATATTTATTCCAATGAAGTTCCTCTAGGAGTCTCTCCCTTAAGCTCTTGACATCGTTTACTTCCTGACTTACCAAGAGGTTAAGAGTTCTAATCTTATTTGGGTTTCGAAATATATTCACAATACTCAAAAAGATCTAAAATATCACAAAAAAAAAAAAAATTCTCCTAATATAACAAGTAAAACCAAATTGAGGGAGTATTTTTTTTTATTATTATATTGATTATTTTAATAATAAATTTTAATCAAATTGACTTACAAAAATATACCTTAATTTTTATTTAATAAGAATTAAATAAAAAATTTTGTATAATATTTATAAATTACTTACTATTTATGTAAAGTTAAGTGATGTACGAAATTTCTAATATAAGAGTTATTGGTTTAGCAATAAAAGCTTTGGTTTAAAGAGTCGTACTTTTTTCTTTTATGAATTAAAAAAAAAAAAAAATCAATATTTAGAGAGAGAGAGAGAGAGAGAGAGAGAGAGAGAACGGAAAAGGGGAAGAAAAAAGGAAAATAAAAATAAAAAAGAATCATGAGAAAAGAAGGAAAACGAAAGAAGAATAAATAGAAGGGTCCCACAAGAGACCCAACTGGGGGCAGCATCGCAAGTACCAAGGATTAAGTCCCACGTTAATTTACCGTTACTTCCACGAACCAAGACAAGGAATTGCAAGAAAGAAGACCAGATCAGTCATTTCATCAAAGTCACGAGGGCAAAAATGTAAAATAAGTCAAAGATATCTTTTCCACCACTTTTTAGGCATAGTTTTCTCAGCGTGAGTGGGTAACTGCCCCCAGCCCCCAGCACAGCCAGCAGGTCTTTTCTTTCTTTCTTTCTCTTCCCCCGCCTCTCTGACATGTTAACCCTTTAGAATCCCAGAAATCCCAAAGTGCAAATTTTTTTTGCAGGCAACAGAAAATCTTTATAGATAGTTTTAGAGAGAGAGAAAATTATACAGACAATCATAGAGATAGAGAGAGATAGTGTATCTATACGTATGTGTATATTATATATATATATATGAATGGTGTTGCTGTTGTCTTTGTGCCAAATCCCACATACAACGAGAGACACACATAAAGAATTCATCTTTCTTTTTTAGCTTCCGTTAGCCCACCATGAGTACATAGCAAAATCTGATTCTTTTCTATTCACTTTCCTTCATTTTTCTCTCACTAAAATCTTTTCATAGTTTCTCTTTCTATATCTATCTATTCACATGTAGTATATTTTATATGGGTTTTTGGTGTGTTTTTACGTCGATATATAGTTGATGGATGTAAAGCATTTATTTTGATCATCTGGGATCACTAAATATGGGCTATTAAATGTGTGAGCTAGCCTCCATTCTTCCCGATATTTCCTTTGGTTTTTTTTTCCTTTTCCCTCACAACTACAGGTTGATGGGAAAAGTTAAGCAGCAGGCTGTTTTCTGGGCTATTGTAAATGGCTGACTGCTCTGTATTCTCCTTCGTTTTCTTTCGGTACGCCTCTTTTCGTTTCATTTTTTTTTTTTTTAAATTTTTTTATCGTCCGGCTCATTTATAGATGGTCTGTTTTGGCTTTCTGGGTTAAGTTTGTTGCCTTGATCTTCATCTCGAGATTCTCAGATTTCTGCTTCATTTCGTTAATTTGGCGTATGTTTCGGTTTGTGTGTATGTTTGCTGTAGTTCCGTTTGTATCTAGGCTTGACATGCAGTAGCTTTTGATGAGGTTGTAAGGTTAGTATTTTCCTCAGATTCTTTCAGGGAAAGGCGGGGAACAACATTAACTGTGGATTTGATCTCTCATACTCGGAAGTTTCTTTGGTTGATTTCGTCAGAATGCAATTTTTAACTTAATTTAATGCCTTGAGTAAATCTTGCTTGTAGCTGGAATTCTAAAGTTAATGAATAGAAAAGTATTATTGTTTTTCATTTTTTCTATTTGTTTTTTCCCTTATTGGATCGTACTTTTCTTGTTTATGTCTTCTTATCTCTCTGTGGAATTTTGTCCGGAAGCAAACGTGCATAACTGCCCGGGGGAAGCCCTTCCGTTCTGGGTATTTTGTCCTTCTCTTTTAGCCTTTTTCTTTTATGTGAAATAATTAACTTACTGAACTTAAGGGGAAGGGGATGCCGAAATTGAGATAGAAGTCTGTAGACCTAGTCAAACATGTCATGGACACCTTGGAGGACTGTTGAGCCAGCTAAGAACTCAGTTTTTTAATTGTTAGATTCCTGGGAATAAGTATTTCACATTTCAATGCAAGACTAGTGAAAGAAATAATGTGTTGGCTCCAACGGCTTTGTGTTCCATGAGTTTGCATTCCGGCATCTGAATGTTTTACTATCCAGTGATTTTACATTGAAAGAATGGTTATACTCAAGACTTGGAAATCTTTTTGAGCCGTTGCCTATCTACTGAGCACATTCCCTTGGCTAGCAAAAGGCTAAATATGCTTTCAATGGGCATCAGCAGTGGAAAGTTTTGGACATGATTGTTGTGCTGAGTTTGCTTGAAGACTGGCATTTCGGACTCTGAAATTTTAGAATGATCTAATGAGAACCAGGAAATATTAGGAGAGTATGTGTATACAATATTGTATTGACTCCTTGTTGCCTATCTTTTTCCCTGCAAAGACCTTAGAGAATATATAAAATATTTGAAAAGTTTTTGAATATGCTAGATGTTTTCTCCTTTTGTTGGTATAGCATATTTACATGCTTCTCTCATTTTAGCATGTGCATATTGAAAAACAAACTTTGTGTGTTTGGTGATGGCCTGCTGTTCAAAATTCGCTTTTCTCCAGTCAAATTTGACAATGGTCACCATTATTCAAGTTTTAGCTTCATGAATTTCTCTTTTGTATTCAATCTACTAATGGAGTCATATAAATGGCTTTGCAGCAAAGATAATTTGGGCTGCCATGTGAAACACCCTTAGAAGTGTTTCATGCTTAAAGAGATGCAATATAAGTTCCAAGCGTGGAAGAAGTCTTAGTTGTGAATAGAACGGGATGTTTACTAAAAGAAGTTCTGGCTGTATGAATCTGATGCAATATCACGAGGATTCACTAAAGGAATCATTAAAAAATACAATGCTCAATCAAGAGAACTTATTCAGAAAGCAGGTAAAAGTTATGAACTGCTTTAGTTTCTACAATCTCTAAGTACTGGTGGTACAAAATCCGTACTTGTCTTTCTATATAATCAGCTGAGGATGTTGATTAGAACACTTCTAGTTTGACTATTTTAACCTGATGAATCTGCTCTCTCACTGCCTGTAAATGTAACACTTCTAATTAATGAATCATGCATCTACCTGATACTGTAATTTATATCGAAACTCTAAGGGTGCTGGATCTCTTAAGACTCTGAAAGATCTAGTGTTCTTTTCCAATTTTTCTCTTTTCTTCTGGGATAGGTGTTAGAAGGTGAGGATATTAGCCAAGGGGAGGGAGGGATTGAAGATTTACATAATACAATATTGGGAAAGAGGAAATTCAAAGTAAAATAAGTAATAATAATCTGTAGCAGTATATATATTTACATGTATGTCTTTGTCAGTGGATCATCGTGATCCTTCCTGCTCAAATCATTGGTAATCCTCAATATTAATTTTATGAATGAACTAAGCGTGATTCTCTTCTTTGTACAGTTGCATTCATATATTTTGCTTCTCAATCAGGTTCAGGAACTCCACCGATTGTACCAGATACAAATGATCCTGATGAAAAATTTGAGGCTAAAAGAGGTAGGTTCATTTCAGTCAAGAATAAGCGATTATTTCCAAGTCAAGTAAGATGTAGATATGTCTGGTAGAATGTGCCCTCCTTATCTTCTTGTCCTGCATGCATAGTACTTTATCAGGCTATCAACTAATTCTCACGAGAGTTGGGAGTAATTTTCAGAATTGAATTTTCTACCAGCAAAAGATGAAAGCAGTATTTTTTCCTGAAATTGCTGTCAGCTGCTCTTAATTGTCTTCCGTTCGTTTTGCTATTGATTCATAATCTTTCTGGCTTTGCAGTATTTTCTGAATATTCATTGTTCTGACATACTTGTGCGCTTCAGGTGCCCACAACACAATCTCTGAACTATTTTAAACAAGATTGTACAGTTGATTGGTCAAGATATGATCAAAGGCCTCTGGATCTTGAAGTTCCTGTGAGTTCCTATTTGAACAGTTTTGATAGGCGTGTCTTAAACAAAGGAAATGGTTGGGGTACACGTGAAAATCCAGTGGAAGTTGAAGATTACTTCCATGTTGAGACAGAATCTTCTCTTGAGGAGGCTAAGCTCTCCTTGAGCATTGGTATAGAAACTTCACAGAGAATGAGTCGCTGGAGATCTAAGAATGAAGAGATTCATGTCCTTCCAGATACAAGTGAGGTAGAAGAATCAATTGGGACAGTGTTTAGTAGAGATGTTGAACTCAAACCTGCTCTCTGCTATGGTGCTTTCTCTGCCAATACTGGAGAAAGGAATGGTTCCTGGGCCAGTTGCAACTGCACAAATAGCACAGATAAATACTTGGGTAACAGGGCCAGGAAATTTCAGTCTCACAGAGATGAGAGTACAAATATCCTTGAGAACTCCTTCAATTTAGGTCTGCTTCATTTATGCTTTAATGGTTGTAACTTCTCAGACAGGGTGCTGTTTCAGAATATTAAGATATTTTACCATTTTAAGATTGTTTCACCTCTAAACATTTGTTAGTTATTGACTATTTTGTGCCCAATGCAGGGAATAAAAAATGGCTTGAAAACCTCCCAGAAACAAAGTCAACAGTTGGTGAAGTGTTTCCTTCTCGTGGAGCAATATGCTTGGACCTCAACGCTCATCCCGATGAATCATTTTCAGACTTGAAGCATCCTACAGAATCTCCTGGTGCAGGTAGTTGGACAAAACCAAATGATAACTGTTCCACCCAGGTCTCTGCACTGCTTCAACATGATACTCCAAGTTCAGTTCTGATTGATTGCAAGAGAACTGATAGCATGAATCCTAGTGGACTTAAAGTTTGTTCTATAGATCTAGAGTCATATCCCTTGTCACCATCTAACATTAGTGAAGATTATGACTCCCAATGCAAAATGGAAAAGCCAATGAAAGATGTTCCAAGTAGAAACTTTAAGGATGAAAATGTGATGGAAGTTATTGTTGAGAAGAGTGATGAAGTTTTGCTGCATTCATGTTTATGTAGTAGTGGAGTTGAGGATGTTGCTATTGATGAGAGATCTCCTGATTTGAGCAAGTCTGATCATATTGCACAAGATCCTTCAAGCAGTTTAAAGACAATGCAATCTGGAACTTACCTTGAAAAATCTTTCTCACGTATGAATTCATTTCAGAATTCTGACTCATCTCAGGTTGATTCTTTTGCTATTGGGGAATCAAAAGCAGCCAGATCATCTGATGAGGACAATGGAGGATCAGCTGAAGATGATCCTGTAATCCAGAAAGGTGCTGTGTCATTCATTTACTTCTTGTTGGAAGCGAGAAGAGAACATGATTCCGTTGCTAAGAATGCTGAGAAGAGGAATGAGGTTGTGAGGGAGAAGATGGACCGGCCAGAATGTTCCATGGATTCTTTCGAATCGACTGTACTCAAGCTGCCAGAATGTAACGTAGATGATTATTGTGTGTCTTCAAATCCATATGAAATAAATGAGATGGATAAGAAAGATTGTGGAATCAAACTAAGGAGGGGTAGGAGATTGAAGGACTTCCAGAAGGAGATTCTTCCGAGCTTGCCATCTCTTTCTAGACAGGAGATTTGTGAAGATATTAGGATCATGGAGGGAGCCATTCGCTCACGAGAATATAAACGATATAGGTCCAAGGTAAGCAGTGAGCAGAATTGGTTTACTCCTGTGAGAAGCAGGAGGTCAAGACTCAACTACATAGGTAGGAGATGCTACAAATAGCAGCAGGTTGACAGGTAGAGGTGGGTGGTAAATTCCCATTAATTTCAAGTCATTAAAAGTACTCTATACATCACAGACCATAGTTTTATGAATCTCAAGGTGGTGATGATTGCAGCAGCAACCAAGAGGTCTTATCTATTAGTTTTTACAGGTTCGTTACACTTCCTATTTCCAAACTGGATTCCTGCATTGAAAATGTTATTGGAGGATGTCAGGATAGTCATGAATTGGTAGACCATTCTGGAAAACTTATGTGTCAAGACTTGTGTCAACTCCATGCTCTGATTTCATTCATGTTTTACTGATCTTGTGCTCCAACCATTATTTTACTAAGATCTGAATTGGTATTCATCTCCATAATATTGTAAAAGTTTAAGTTGATTGAGATAAATTTAATTTAATTAGTTAACAGTAACAGTTAAATGGTAAATTCTTTATATATATATATATATATAATCGTATTTTCTAAAAGAGTACATATATTCTAATAATTAAAAGAGTTTTATGTTACTTAAGGTTATAAATTTGACACTTATGTGAATTCTATGTAAGAGTGATGTAAGAGTTAATATGATTTTTTTTTTTTTTTTGAAAAAAAATTTGTTCTCCAAATACACATTTATAAAACATACTTATAAAAGTTGTAGGTCCCACCTAATTTAAAAAATATATATTATTAATAAAATTACTCTCATATATTTTTTCCAAAACAAATATTCTCTTACACACATAATCATTATACCTATAAAACCTATATATTTAACCTTCACTTTTTTCAACATAAAATTTAATTTTAAAAAAAAAAAAATGAGGGACAAGATTCATTATAAATAATAATTTGTCTCAAATAAATTATTTTTTTCTAGTTGAAAACGTATCCAAATATAGCCTAAATTTTTATGTATATATTTATATTCTGCCACATAGGCCTTAGTGTTTTTGGGCTTTCTGCACCCCCTGGATAAAAGGGCCAGAAGGTCTTTTTATTTAAAGGGAGGAACGCAATGCACATGGAAAAAGTTGGTCAACAAATCAAAATTTTTATTCCCAAAAAACAAAAAAAAAAAAAAAAGAGTTCGGACCACCGTATTAGCTGAATTGAATGTGGGCCCCACCATATTTGTTTGAGGTACTTCCACACAGAAATATTCAGTTTAGGAAATGAGAGGTAAAAAAAAAAAAAAAAAAAGGAAAAAGGAAATGACATATCTTTACTTGCCTTGCCTTAAAAGAAAGTAAAATTGTGTTCTTTATTAGGGCTAGGGCAAAAATGAAGATTGAATTACTCTCACTTGTCACTTGTCACTTTTCTTCTTTTGATTTAGGGTTTCTTTTTTTTTTTTTTTTTTTTTTTTCTTCACAAAATAATTATTATTTTGAAAATAATTTTATACGTTTTATTCTATCGTTAAAATTATATTCAAATATGATTTTAAACACATTTATAAAATACATTCTCGTATTTATCTATGATAAGGAAAAATGTATTCTCATAATCTTATATTTAACCAGTGATTCATTATACTTTTCGATCATTTCTACCTAACGATGCGAATGTAAACAAAGAAACACAAGTGAAACGAGTTTGTTGCATAATATCTAATTTTGCTAGAAGAAGAATTAGGACTTATTCAAAGAAAATATTTGAAATGAAAAAAATAAAACGAGAAACAGATAATTGGATATATTTAGCGAAAGAGAAATGTGGTTTTCCTTATACTAAACTAGACAAAAGGATGCATTATGAGAATGCTTTCAAGCTAAATTTCAATGAGAGGATCAAACATAGCCCTTCTTCTTTTTAAAGGAAAAAAAAAAAAAAAAAAAATTAATGATAATAAAAAGACTATTTTAGACAAATACATTCTGATTTATTACACCTTTTATTCGAATTAAACTAAATTTATAAGCCATCCATTGGTTAGATTAGGTAGGCCATATATGCATACTCTAATATCCTTTTTCCCAACATACATAAGTGACAACAAATTTTCTCGAATACCAATACATTAAAAATTGCTAAAATTAGTTAATAATAATTAAAGGGGTTTATATATATATGTATTTGTCTTCAACTCTTTTATTTATTTATTTTTTTATCCGTTTGGCCCCCACTGAAACATCACCCTACAAGAAAATGAGATAATAAAAGGTCCCTATGCTCCCCATTTAACTTTATTATTATTATTATTATTGGGACAATTCGGGGGGCGGGCTTTGCCATCAAGACAGCAACACAAATTATGCATTATCTCTTAGTGGTATTGTTTTTGTCACTTAGATACTACTTTCTTTACTTGAGCGGCAGCAGAAGATCTAGTAGTACTTGTAAAATCTTATTTATGTCACAATTAAACATTATTATTCTAGGGACAGAATGCTCATTACTTTCTAACCAAATCATGACATTCTTTTGCTAAATTTTTAAAAGTAGCCCTTAAAAGTCCATAAAGTTTAAGGTTGATCATTGATGTTTGGATGATTAGGATGTAATATGTGAAATTTGTGTTTCAAAGTTATGCACTATGTATACCTACAAATATATATATATATATATATATGGTAAAGTTGGATGAAGCGAGAATAGTAATCTCGAGCTTACTCTTTTCACACATTAAAATTTGTGAATCTTGTAAGAGAGTTGAAGAATTCATTTCTAAATCATAACTCAGAATAGAAGAATTCATCCATTTAAAATAAAGAGAGAATGAATATAAAAATTCAATAGTAAATAAAAATGATTAGTGGGATTAAATATTATTTACTTAATGTCAATGGAATTTGTGGTAGGTTTGGCCCATTATTCATTAATTGTCTCAACTCAATTCTAATAAGATCTTAATGACCTATCAAATATGTGGAAGGGGAATGGGGTGAGGGTAGGACCCCTGTTTGATTTTGTTCTCATGGGGGGCAAACATGGAAGATTTTGTAAAGTTGCCATATATTAATTTATATATTATGGTTTTGGGATAATGATTGTGAACAAATTTGGATAGGTAGGAAGCATTGAAAAATGCTACTTGTAAGGGAAAGAAATGATTATTATATTCTTTGAAAGATTTGAGTGAAGCAACTAACAAAATATTGATGTATCTCACTGTCTACAGAGGTAAAAATTAAAAAAAAAAAAAAAAAAAAAAATTGTTAAAAGAATAGTAGTAACTCTTTTTTTAATTATTATTATTATTATCAGGGTATTGATGCATAAGATGATGAAAGTTTATTATTATTATTGTTTGCAAGACCTTTTCTTTTTCTTTTTTTTCTTTTTTTTTTTTTTCCCTTCTTTGCATTTCTTGTTAAAGTATGATTAAAAATAATACTAACTCACAGTACATTATTGATAATTTTGTCTAAGTTCAACCTATGTTATGGTTTTTCGTGTTCCTTTTTTTTTTTTTTTTTTTTTTTTTTGTGGTTGGGAGGATAGTGGGGTTAGGGTAGGGTAGTGTAGGGAACTTAACCCTTAAATTGTTAACACAAGCAATAGGAGCATATGTTGTCCTGCGATATTGAGGCATAGATGATATAAAGTCCAAATCTTTTTGTGGGTAAAGTAAATCAAATTGTATATATATATTATTTTGAAGTATGTTAGTGATTTGAATTTATAATATTTTGTGTAGATTTTTTTATTATTATTTTTAGCGTAACTTAAATTTATGATATTTTGGATTATAAGCTTGATTTTTATCTACTGAGCTAAGTCATATTGTCTTATCTTTAGCCGTATATAATATGTATTTACTTCAAAAACAAAAAAAAAAAAAAAAAAAAAAAAGGAAAAAAAAAAAGAGGAGAGGGAGAAGGAGAAGGAGAAGGAGGATTAGAGGGGTTGGCCACAGAATTTTGGCATTGAGATTTGAAAGCAACTTATGATTATTCTAGCAACCACATAGTCTGTAAATTCACAAATAAATAATCTCTATGTAATATATATATATATATATATATATAAGATGATAAGGATATCTCGTTATTATGATAAGTGAAAAAAAAAAAGAGCAATAAAAAAAAAGTTTTTTATTAAAAAATACATTAATTTTTTTAAATAAATATTTTAAATAATATATAAAAATTTTTGGAGTTACAGTAAAAAAAAATCTTTAAAGATTTTTATTTTTTCATATTCTTAAACCAAAATCTAAAGCAAAAAAAAAAAAAAAAAAATTAATTAATTAATTACTTAAATAGTGTCACCCATTAAATAAGCAAAGAGGTTAAGTTAAATGATGTCATGATTACTTTCCTTTCGTCTTTTCAAGTCAATACTTTAGTCTTCAAATGTAATTATTCTACCTTCTACTTTCATCCAAGAAAAATCCCTCTCATATATATATATATATTCATTCATATAATTTTTCAACTCTTTAGAAAAAAAAAAAAATTATTTATTTTATAAATAATAATTAATTAATACTGTTCCTTTATTATTATTTTATTTTTTTTACTTATTATTAAATAATTTTTTTTTTGTATTTAAAAGAAAATTAAAATTAATTAATACTTTTTAAGAAGTATGATAATGATAATCAGTACGTACATGTTTGATATTCGAATTGAATGGTTTATAGTTACTAGGAATAGGATTTCCCTTAATTACCCAAAAAAAAAAAAAAAAAACAAAAAAAAGGAATAGGATTTCCCTTCAGACAATATAGGTCAAATCGAACAAACAACTATGTAATTTTGTCACAAATTCCAAGTTTTTTTTTTGTGCTTATCGTCAACAAGGCTGCATCTAGAAACCAGAATCCCAATTATCCACTCTTTTTTTCTTCTTTTTTTTTTTCCCGTTAAACAGCAAAAAGTAGGAAACAGCATATATATATATATATATATATATATATAGGAAAATTTATCAGTTTAATCATATAACTATTTATATTTTTCTGACAAGATCTTTTAAGTTTTTCCTTACTTTAATTAGTCCCGTAACAATTTTCGTTTACTAAAATTAGTACTTCTAGCCAAATTTTTTCAAATTTTTCGGTGTTCAGCTGATGTGGACAAAAATTGAGAAGCATTTTCGGTAGTTTCAATTTTAAAAAACGTGGGAAATGAAATTGAGAGAAATTTTTCACTCCTCCAGTTGTAGGGCTTCTTCTTTTGAGTGAAAAATCAAAATTTCGACTGCAAATTTGGGCAAAATTAATTTGCAATCAAAATTTTGTTTTTTTACTAAAAGAAGAAGCCAATTGGAAGAATGAAAATTTTCCCTCAATTTCATTTCCCACATTTTTTAGAACTAAAACTACCAAAAATGCCCTTCAATTTTTGTCTACATCAGTTGAGCAACAGGCAAAAATTTGGCCAGAAGGACTAATTTTAGTAACCGAAAATTGTTACAAGACTAATTAAAGTAAGAAAAAAGTTATAGGACCTTGTCAAAGAAACATAAATAGTTATAGGATTAAACCGGCAAATTTTTCTATATGTATATGCGTGTGTATGTATATTCCTCTATTTTTATCCTTTTTGTCGATGACAAAATTGAAATCTGTCCACTACCCAGCATTTTTCTTCTTCTTAGTACTAATCTTCAGCTAAGACTACAGTTTTAGTTTTAGTTTTTTTTTTTTTTTTTCTTCCTCCTTTTTCCGACCTTTGAAATCGTTAAGAATATTATGGTAAGAATGGTACCATTGTTATACCAATTTATTTATAAAAAAAAAAAAAAAAAAAAAAGGGAAAAAGAAACGACAGCAATTAGGTTGTAAGAAGCTATAAAATTCTTAAGACCAAATGTTGGCATTAACGATGAATAATCTACGAAAGATTTTCATCCTTTCGTGTTCTTTTTTATATGGCCATATTATAAAATAAAATTAGGAATTTTCTTTCATCATTATTGTATGTTTGTATATATATATATATTTAAAAAAAATTTGGTGAATATTGATAAGGGAAAGGACAATAATAAAAGTAAAAAGTACCAAATAAGAATAATTCATCGCGTCACAAAATTTTCTGATTAAGACGACATTAATTAGTTTTTTCTTTTTTTTTTAAGGATTTTTTTTTTTTTTAAATAATTTGGTCTAAACAAGTTGGGAATATACATATATATATATATATATATAGAGAGAGAGAGAGAGAGAGAGAGAGAGAGAGAGAGAGAGAGAGTTGGGATAATTTTTATATGGAGCTAAGATCTTAGGAATGGGATGCAAAAATTAGGCAAATTTCTTGATCTAATCTTCAATTTTATGCTCCTTGTAATTATAATGGAAAATTAAAAAAAATCAACTTTGATAAATTGCATTCTAAACTTTATATATACACACTAGTAAGAATATTTAACCAAGTTTTTTATTTTATTTTATTTTTGAGGTTCTTTCACCTTTAATATGTTTCGAACTCATACTCTCGAATCATAAGTAAAGTTGTAACTCATTGAGCTAAACCTTCTTGACAATATTTAACTTATGTTTTGGTTAGATCATCCGATATTTAGAGTCAATTCTCTAACTAATCTAAATTTTGTCCAAGTTGTGTCTACAAATCTTAACTCTTACTTGGGAAAGGCTCCATCTCATATAACGCTCACAACGAATATCAAACTCAAAATCTTGTATACAATCTATAATTTTTTTGAACTTATATCAAGTTTAGAACTTTAAAATAAATTTGAATTAAATTAGGGATTATTGAATTTTACCAATCTTAACCAAATTAGAGACTAATGAATTTCATCAATCTTAACCCAATTCCTACATCCTCCCATTTTTTTTTTTTTTTTAAGAAAGAAAAAATAATAATAAAGAAAAAGAAAGGTGGGATGCATTATATAGAATATAATATAGGAAATAAGGAAAAGGGCACTTTTTTTTTTTTTTTTTTTTAATTTTCAAGTACAAAAGTGGGATTGGGGGAAAAAGGGAGTGTCCTTACTCCCTCCTCGATATAAGTCACAAACCTTAAGATGCGCGCAAAAATCCAAAGCTGCTTTAAAACTTTAAAGCAAATCTAAAATAGGTTGGTTCACCAAAGTGTCACTATCAATTTCCTCGAATAATTTGTGGATTTAGTCCCAAACAAATTTATTTTTAGTAACTTTAGTACCAAATTTTTTTTTTTTTTAACTTTTAAGATTGCAAACTATTTTACGATTGGACAATAAAATCCTATTTGACAGATTCTATTAAAAAATTTATAGATTTGGTCCCTAATCTTTTGATTATTGGTGAATTTGGTCGTCAATATTTATGTCTTTGGTGTGGTTGGTTTTTTTTTTTTTTGTTTAGTAGGTCCCAATGTATAACAAATTGGTGCATTTGGTCATTTTCTTCACAAAATCTTTGTTTAGACAAAACTATAAATATTAGGGATTAAATTCACCAATAAAAAAATAAGGGTAATTAAGTAAATTCATATTAATTACTTATAAAA
>JAXGGT010000131.1:4844879-4860944 GCA_035583425.1 Marsdenia floribunda | reverse complement strand
TAAATATTAGGGACCAAATTTACCAATGATCAAAAGATTGAGGACCAAATCTACAAATTTTCCTAACAGAATCCATCGAATAGGACTTTATTGTCCAATCGTAAAATAGTTTGAGATCTTAAAAGTTAAAAAAAAAAAAAAAAACTTTTGGGACTAAAGTTGCCAAAAATAAATTTATTTGGGACTAAATCCACAAATTATTCCAATTTCCTCTAACAACATCTGCCAAGAAAGGTTGTGTTTCAAAATTAAAAGTTATTATTTCTCCTTCAGTAATGTAATTTTTATTGCTTAATTTTGTTTTATTTAATTCATTAAGTAAAAAATTTTAAATTTAATTTATATTGAAAATAATTTTATGTTATATTTTAGTTTTTTTTTTTTTTTTTTATTTTTAAGTAAGTGAAATTTCATTAAAAAAGATAAAATATTATATAAATGAATGATTTAAATCATTTAAGATAATAGAGCAAAACACCAACCTAAAAAATTTAGGTGGAGAAAAAAAGACTCAACCTAATAAATTTAGGTAAGTAGAAACTAAACAACACAGATACAACAAGATAGCAAAACAACAACAGTGTCAACATCACAAACAAACAACAAAAAATACAGAAATAAAAGAATCCTATCTAAATCTTCAAGACTCCAGCCATCAACTGCGGATTCCAACTGCAAAATAGGCTCGATTTTGTCCTCTTCCGTGAGCGACCAACTAATCAATCATAGATATGGCAGAAACATCAAAGAAAGTCTAGGAAAAAGACAAAACTCGAGTAAGGGGCCCAGATCTAAATTGGGTTTAATAGATTTTTCTTCAAAAAGAAGAAAAGAGTTCTGAAAGATCAGAACAAATATACGTAAAGAAGACACAAAAGATGGCTGAATTTCAAAGATAGTATATAAAATGAAAAATATAGCAAAAAACTACTAATAAAAGACAAGAAATAAATAAAAAAAAACGGTAAAAACGAGATATCCGACCAAGAAAGAAACTCCAGCCAGTATATCTAAATCAAACTTGAATTGACCCAAATGAAAATGGCAATACTTTCAAGTCCAAAATTTTACACATAACTTGGTGAAACATTTTTTTTTTTTTTTTGCTTAGTATAGGAATTGTCTTGAATGGGTCCCAATTATGAGTGATATCTTTAAATCATGTTCACATTTAGATTAATTTCCGTTCTTGGGTAGGTCTCTTGGAGGTAAACTCTAGCCCTAACTTATTAAAGAGTTGTGTATACATGAGTGCGATTTCGAACTCGCAACCTCATTTAAGTTAAGATGACACCTTACCAGTTCACTTACTAACATGATGAAACTTTATATATATATATAGAGAGAGTATATAAAATTTCTTTTCTTGTAAGTTGTTGAGATATTACTTAAACTTAATTGGTAATATCACTAACATTGATCAATCATCCAACATTCATCTCTCCATTAAATGTTCATAAATAGACAAGTTTTATTATTTATTGTCTTTGCTAATATTCAAATAATAATTGAAAATTAACAACTCATCTAAAACTATCATTTTAATGGGTGCATGCATGATTCTCATCTTGCTTATTGCCTTGTGTTTCCTTTTGTCTTTCTATAAAAAGAAAATATCTAATACAATTCTTGATATAGTGATTGTTTATTTGTGCCACGGATAAATGTTACAAAATATTAAAATATTTTTTTAAAAAATTATTTATTTATGGTTGAAGGGATAATTCAATTAGTAATATATTTATTAATAATCTGAGTTCGAGTAACTTTGAATGTGTAAAAGCTTAATTTTTTTTTTAAAAAAAGAATATATATAAATAGTTAGAAAACTTTAAAAATAATTATTCAACATTAGAAATAATACTAAAAGCAATTAATTTAAATTTTTTGAGTTTTTATTTTGAAAATAAAGATGGTGAATTTAAAAATATGCTCAAAAAATATTTTATAATTTTATAAGAATAATATTTCATATTTAAAATTAAAATATAATAAGTTTTTTAATTGAGGGAAACAATATAACACTTCAAAAAAAAAGGGTATATATGATTCGAATTTTTTATAATTTTCTTTTTATTTATAACTATTTTTTTTAATATTTTAATATTTTTAATTAATATTACAATTACTACAATCAATGTCTTAAGTAAAATTATAAAAGTTTTTATTTATAATTATATATATTTTTTTGAGATGGTATCTCAAATCCTTTCTGTTCAGACTAATTCACCTAAAGAGGCCTAACGGTGCGGGTATACCCGCACTTGCGAATATATCTCGAACTGTGTATAACACCTAGGCGAGGTTCGAACCCTTAACCTCTTGGAAAGACTCCTAGGCGAATAGACAAGAAGAGGAACTTCAACAATAATAATATTATTTTTTAAAAAATATATCATCTTAAATAATAAATATTATAAGAAATGTTATATTGAATTGTACATATTTCAAATGCGTACAATATATATAATTATATATATATATATATATTAAAATTAATACTTAACAACTTTTTTTAGTGTAATACCAAAAAATTCGAATTAAAATAAATATATCATTTAAATTTTTTAAAGAAAAAAAAATATAAATCCTCAATATATTTACAAAATATATAATAAATATTTTTCAAAATATATATTTGAAAACATATCACATAAGTCATAAATATATATTAATATACATTTTTTTTAACAACAGTTAAAAATAATTTCTTTTTCCTCCAAAATTTAGAGACAGATCATCATACCATCCATTCTTACATTACCATTACCATTTTATAGAATAAATTGATAATTGAGAACCACTAGATTCATAATTGTTTTTTCCCCTTTTTCTAAATAGAGATTCACGTTTTTTTTTTTGGTTTGAACTATACCAAAAATTTGTTTGAGAACGAAAATGGAGATAGAGAGCTAAAAATATTCCCAAATATTTTAGTTGTCTCCTTGTATTATATATACTTCACTACCACTGCGCTTTCCCTCCTTCTCCACTTCTTGAGCCCTGCATAACATCTCTCCTCTCTGTCTGTCTTTCTCTCTCTCTCTCAGAGCATTTCATCAGTATATATATACATACCTCTGGAGAAGAATCTACTCTGAGGAGTGGAGATTCTTCTTTGTGTTTATTTACTCACTTGACTGATATCCAGCAATGTCAGCTTGCAGTGGTGATGATGATGAGCGTGTCCATGCCATTCAGTCTAGAATTCGTGTTGTGCCTGACTTTCCAAAAAAAGGTACACAGAAAAGAAAACTCACAATCAATCTGTTATTCTTGTTTATTTGTTGGTCTGTTTATATTTGATGTGTACATGTTTTAATTTATGTTTTCTTCTTAAAGATGTGATTTTTTTTTTTGGTCTGGGAGATTAAGATTGAGGGAAAAATGTTCTGTGCTTGCAGGAATTATGTTTCAAGACATAACGACACTTCTACTCGACCCAAAGGCCTTCAAAGATACCATAGATTTGTTCGTGGAGCGTTACAGAGGAACAAACATCTCAGTGGTCGCTGGTATATACTCTTCAGTCGAACCATAGATTTTTCCTTCCCTTTTCTTTGTCCTCCCTTTTCCATGAACCCTTTTTATTTTTTACATATTTAACTGTGGGGTCCTGTTCAATAAAGGGGGGAGAAAAAAGAAAAGAAAGAGGGAATAAAAGGTAGGTTTGGATTATATAAAGCACATTATTCACTTTCTCTGAACCTGTCTTAAGCATGTAAAGATCGATTTTTTTTTTTTTTTTTTAAAAAAAAAAAAAAAAAAAATTTAATTTTTAATTTTTTTTATTATTAATTTTGTTTCTGTTTGCTGAGAAGGATTTGCATTTTTGCCATTGGAGGGGGTGGCAATGTGGGTTAGATTGTGGGTTATATTTGTTTGTCGGGGGAAGGAGGTGTTTGACTCTAGCCATGGAGGGTGGGTGGATTCTAGTGGGGAAGAGTGTTGCTGATTTTCTTTTCAGAAGGAAATAATATGAACGGTTCAGAGAATTCCATCGGAGGCATGTGCTGAAAATCCTATTTGTATTCTGGGGTTTAATGGTGGTGTTGGTTGGTGATGGATGCCCACATTGTTGAAATAAGGACAGGGACCCACATTTTTGTGATCATTTTCTCTTTCTGTTTGTTTAATTGTTATGTTTTTGGTGGCAAGAATGAAAATTCAGTTCAATGATTACTGTTGGATGAGTTGATTCTGGGCCTCAAGTGGCCTTTCTTGGTAAATTGTTATTATGATTTATAATTGCATCTGAGTGGCATTAGAGTTTTTCCTGGTAACTGATGACTTTCAATTATTGCTGGGAAGATTGTTTATGGAGGTCCAGAGTCCACTAACAATAGGTAGCTTCTTTGTCCTTTTCACTCTCACTGGTGAATGCTCTCTGTCGGCTCTATAGTTTTTGTTAATACCTCCTCCAACTTTATTACAGTGGCAATGACGACTGTGTTTCCTTTTTTACACTTTTTTTGTTTCGTTCATTTAAAAGAACATTGTTTCTTTCCCTTTGAAATTTTTCTATGTCAGTCCGTGTTTCATTTTGTTAATCAATTAATGAGTATATATTTGAAAGTTGAGAGAGAAATGATTCTTTTGTCAGTTTTCTTATAACTGAGAGTTGGAGAGATGATATGATGTAATCATTTTATAATTAAATGCGTTTGTGTTTCTTCTTCCATCCTACTAGTGCTGATAAACTTCCTTCTTTTTGCATATTATTGCAATTAGCTGTACTGCTTTCTCCAGTTCTGCTAGTCCTTAGAATTTTCTTTTCCTAACTTTTGATGATGGTTGGGTCCTATTTTTTATTTATGTACAAACATTTAGTCTATCAGCATTATGTTTCTGCACATGTGGACAATTCATCTAGTTCTGAGCTCATGTTGATATTCTGTACAAGTGTTTATAACTTCTGTACTGATTAGTTGTTGGAATCATGTCTCTAAGTGTTGTTGCACAGTTAACATACTGTGATTGTGTGCTCCCAGCGAAAGACTTGTCGCACTATGCCAATTTCTGCTTTAGTTGATTATATTCATATCCCATCAAGTATATCTGTGTTGTATAGTCTGTCAATGTTCATTACTGCACAAGGCTACATCATTGACCAACATGAAGAATGGGTCATAAGCTGAACTTTCATCTAACTTATAATGTTAATTGTTGTACATCTGGCCTTGGTTTGATTAATATTGTCCAGACATTTCCAGTATTAATTCCTGAAAATTTTATTAAACCTTTAAAATAGGCATCAAAATGCAGTTGAAGGCTGTCTTTAGTTATTTTGACAAATCAGTTTTAATCAGCTCCCTGAGACTGACACTGCAATTGTATATCTTTGGTTGACTTGTTTTATCTGTTTTCCGTTCTCCGCTCTCATTCACCCCAAATTGCTACTTGCAATGCTATAATTTTTAGGTTGTAACATGACTTGAAAATGATGTCAACCTTTGTTGGATTAATTTTACTTGAAGATGCCTTTCTGAAAATCTTTCTGACATTTTTTCAGCAACAAAACAGTAACCCACTTGTTAGAAGTTTAGACAGTCCTTGCTTCTTTATTGGTTTGAAGTGCATACTAAATATTGATAAGTGTCCCTCTTCCAATTTCTTGCTTCTCATTATCTTCCATTTGCTTCCTAATCTCCATCTAAGCAGCTGGAAATTCTATTAATGATCAAGCTATTATGTTTGCTTATGACATAATGAAATATCTGCTGTTTCCCTTCTTTAACTAAGTACTTGACCATGTTTTAACTCGTGGCAATGTTGTGTATTTTATGTGCTAGGAATTGAAGCTCGTGGTTTCATCTTTGGTCCCCCTATTGCATTAGCAATTGGGGCAAAGTTTGTTCCATTGAGGAAACCAAGAAAGCTTCCAGGTATTTACTCCTCTTGTAACATTATTACAGTTAAGCATGAAAAGGATGTCTTTAATTGGTTTATTTATTGGTTTTGTGAGCTAATTATGTGTAACTGCAGTTGCATATTTATTTCTGTCTCCGCTTTTTAGACTTGTTGTAGGGACTGTAGAATATGAAGAAATTTCCTAGGTTTCTATGTTTCAATTCAGATGTTCTGGCAACAAAATTGCAGTCCTTGATTTGAATATCCCTGGAGAAGAAACCTTATCAATTCCATTTTTGTCTTAGCACAAAATTGGTTACCTTGTATCCAAACTGCTTTCTTTGTCAGTTCGTTGGGTCCTTTCATTCAGAAATGTTTTACAGGCCATATTCAGTATTTTGGTAACAATGTCAGACAATTTGTTGAAACATGAATGTGATCTGTTATTTCAGTTAGAATACACCTTTAGTCTAATAATGGATTGCAAATCATAAGACGTACTTCGAGTGTATTCATATCGTTACAGGTAAAGTTTACCGGCAAGAGTATGACTTGGAGTATGGAAGTGATTGTCTTGAGATGCATGTTGGAGCAGTGGAACCTGGAGAACATGCTCTTGTGGTTGATGATTTGATAGCTACTGGTGGCACTCTCTGTGCAGCTATGAATTTATTGGGTACTCCAATCTGGTTTCTTGATAGTATGAATTTATTATTTCATTAGATCCACTTTATTTCTGTTTTTGAACTGGCATAAATCTCGGTAGTATGAATATATTGTCACTAATAATATCAGAACCGAAACCCTTTGTGTGGAATTTGCAACTATAGCATTTGCTTTAAATTCATGTTTGGGTTACCGAAGGATTTATCCAATCCTGCATCCAGCTAGCTTTGCCCTCACCTTTTGTCTCATTAGACTATGTCAAATCCATTAATGTTTCACAGATAGTTTTTGGCTCCTCAAATACACCAGAAACCATACGTTAGAACCCACAAAAGGAGCTTAAACATCATCCTCTGCATTTATCCTGAAATTAGACCAGGTCTGCTGAATGATGAAGAAAAAATAGCATTTCATAAATCTTCTGGTGTTTATAATGCAACAAATATTTTTGCAGTCACTCTCCCCCACTTGTGGTCACCAACTAATTAGCCAATATACGAATGAATACCTAGTTCTCGCAACAAATACTGCAGTATGATTTCAGAATGACTTCCCTATGTAATCGATATGTCAACTCTTCATGCTGGATGATGCAGCATTTGTTTCATTTCAGTAGATTTTTTTTGCTTTATTGTTGTTGCATTGGTGCCAGATGTAGTTTTAAGCTTTAAGCTTTAAGCGATGCTTCTCTCTTGCGTATTACGCAATAGACATTCCCTGGAGGATATAACTTCACATTCTTGGTTTTCAGAACGTGCTGGTGCTGAAGTTGTCGAATGTGCTTGTGTGATCGAAATACCAGAATTAAAGGTATCTTTCTGTTTCCCTTTTTATATTATTACTTGTTCCAAGTTCTATACTTTGATGCCAATATCAGTTCTCTCTCAGTCACCTTTTACTGCAAACTGTGAACATTTTCAGTATTCGCTTCTCTGCTCCCTGATTATGTTTCCAATCTTCCCCAGCAAATTCATTGAGAAATCGTTATGGCGAACCTTTTTTCCATTTTCATTTTCCCTAATATACATGATGATATCATGTATGATCTGTGTCATTTGGATGATGATTTTAGGGCCGGGATCGACTGAATGGCAAGCCGTTGTATGTTCTTGTGGAGTATCACTAGTTTTGCGGGGAGATGCCACTACAAAACAAACACACATCCTGCATGCTGCTCTATGAAAAAAACATTATATACAATATTAATCATTAAGGATTCATCCTGCTTATCCGGAAAAAAAAAAAAAAGAAAAGAAAAGAAAATTTCCCAGTTTTCCCTTAAACGTGTTCTTGAGAAAATTAGTAATTCCATTTTTCAATTTAGCCTTTTAGGGAATTGAATTATCTGTACACCTTGCTCAAAACAAAGAACTGAATCACGAGAGATTTCTCCCCAAAATCTCTCATGGATATATAAGAAAATGGTATAACTTATCTTTTTTATAAACTTGTTATTTATTTATTTATTTATTTATTAAGTTCAGTCATTCTCATGTCTTCATTATTCTCCATTTTTTTTTTTTTTTCCCTTCATGCTTTAAGAACAAACTCTACTATTATTGTTATACTAATATAAATATATAAAAATGTTATTATTATTTTATAAGTATTTAAATTATTTTTTTTAAAAAATTATTTAATAAAATCACGATACTTGATATACAATATTTGTATATATTAGTGTTAAAGGAGAGGGTGGGTAACATATCTCTGACTACAGGATTAACTAATTCAAGATTATAACTACCGAGAGTTTAGGGTCAATTCTAGACTGGAATGAATGAACTATGTAAGTACATATATCTGTATATATTGCCTGGACAATTTGAAAAGTATAGGTTGAAATGGTGCATTTTTATTTTTTTTTTTTTTTTAAATTTAGTCTACGTCGTTGAATGAAAATGAAGTAGGCCTAACTTGGAATTGATATCAATTTGTAACGTTGTCATGCAAATATATATATATATATATATATAGATTAGCAGGAAAGGATTTGGGACATCTACCTTTGAATAGTTGTGGTCTCGTCTGATCAATTTTGTTGTTTCCAAATAATTTGATTGACTAACATGCCGAGACGTGACATCCCAAACTCTCATGCACTTCCCACTACATTAAATTCCATTTTGCCTGAAATTCAACATTCTTCTCCCAAGAAAACACCGTTAGTAACTATGCCAATGTTTTTCGTTTCTTTTCTTTTTTAGTTCTAACCATTTGCCCTACAATTTCTTTTAAAATGGAAATGATTTGATTACTTTTATTTATTATTCGAAGTAACAAAAGTCAACATTTGAATTCCATTTTTTTTTTTTTTTTAATAAGAATATATCTTGAAAAAACTAATTAAAAAAAAAAAAAAAAGAAAAAGAAAAAAGAAAAAAGGAAGCTTTGTGAAAATCGAATTAAGTAGAAATGAAAGGGACAACTCAAAACCTCTTATCTGTGGAAACTTTGATAATCTGGAAGTCATGTGAGAGAGCGGGAGTTGCGCCATAATTTGTCCTTGACGAGTGCATGCAATGCAACCAGCCACCGAGACCGAGGCTCTTCCCTCTTCATATCCCCCCACTCTACCGCCACGCTCCGTCGCTAAACTAATTTCCTGTCTTTATAGGACTTTATAATATGACTTGAACCACAATATATTATAGTCATAAATAGTCACAGATAAAATTTGTATCATCAAAGTAATTATTTTTGTCTTCTTATCTTTGTAATATTATTTTCATATCATACATTTTTTTTTTTTTAAAAAAAAAAATTTAAAGTTTTTTCGCTTTCAATGTAATTTAAACTTATGACTTCCTTAGATTACAACTAGTGACATTTAACAATTTCAATTTTTTTTAAAAAAAAATTTGACCAGATCGAGTGTATAGTTATTAGACAAAATTCGAATCAGAATTAAGGTTGGTACGGGACATGTATATGTAACTATGTAAGAAGAAGAGACAAAGATTTGGTGTGTGTGAAGAACAGCGATGATCCCGTGGTTGAGGTTTTTTGTCTTACTCCATTCCATGCAATAATGCAAAAACAATCGAATCAAAAACCACCTGTTTCAACTCTTCATCTTTGCTTTGTGAAATTAATAATCTTCTTTAAAACACACACACACACACACACTGGAGAGAGGAGTTTTGAGTGGTTGAAAGCATGCGGAAATCAAACATAATTTTTTCTTCTTTTTACTATTAGGCTTTCTTAGAAGTTACGTGAATTTGTAAGGAGGGAGAGCTAGCTGCAATTATGGTGCAACTTTTTCATTATGGATAAAAATTAATATAAATGTATTTGAGATTAATAATATATAATAATACCTAAAAAAAACAAAAAAGAAGAATAAAAAGCAAGCACTACAAATTACATTTACTTACTTTACTGCATCACAAATATATATATATATATATATATATAAAGATGAGGGGAACAAAATAGCCTCAAAAGAGGTTAAGGTACTGATTAGGTGTATGGTGGGATGTCACTTTTTGGTTCTTGAAAAAACCCTTCACAACAAGACTTTTTAGGTGTTATGAAAAAGCAATAAATTCTTTAGTGAGAAGCAATCTCTGGTTTTATGAAAACCCCCTCTCAACTTCCCAAGTAATTAAATAGCCTATATATCTACCATGTGCTCTACCGGACTACCATCCTTATGATATTTAATACACTCACATATATATATATATATATATACATATTCTTTTGGGAGATAATATGTGATTATGCCTCAATTTAGTATTATTATTATTATTTTTGTAATATTATTTGATATGATATTCTTTAACAGTACTTGTAACATATTATTAATTATTATTTTGTAATAATATTTTTATTTAATCGAAAGAAAAGCGTTGAATTTTTTTTTAAAAAAAAAAAAAAAAAAAAATTACAAAAAAGAAAAAAGAAAAAAGAAGAATGTTATGACAATTCATATGTGTATAGTTATTTGTCTAATCATAATAATTAGAAAAAGGCTTAATTAAGACCACCTAATTTTTGTCATGTCTGTCAACTTCTCAAATTATCTCTATCTATCTAGTGGTTCCCTCATTCGATAAATCTTTGTTGAATTTAAAAATAAAATAAAATAAAATAATAAAAAAATGACCTTACTAGTTACTACCTCAAATTTTTAGCTCTCTTTTTCTTTATTAATTAGGTTTCCTTATTAATATATACTATAAAAAATTATTAATAATTCATATTAATAATATACTATTTTCCTTTCATTTTTTCTTCACTATCGCGCATTTATTTTTTTACTTGTGGAATTAAAATATTAAGATGATATTAATTGATTGTTTTTTTTTAATATTTTTACAATTAAGGTTTTATAAGCAATACTCATTAATTGTAATTTTTTATGGAAAAATATAAATTCATCTTTTAATTTTTATATTCTCTTAGAAAAATATTAATTTTTTTTAGTGATTAAAAAAAAAAAAAAAAAACATATTAATTTCAAAATTCTTAACACTAGCAATTAATTAAATTAATATACTCCTCCAACCTTTTATTTATTGCTTTTCACATATTAAAAAAATATATATAATCTTTTAAAAATGCATAAGTTGATGTATCTTTTGTTAAACAAACTGAAATATCTTTTAATTTTATTTTCTTCTATAAAAATAATTAATAATTACAAATTTTTAAATATTAATTATAAAAATATTAAAAAAAAAAACATTAATAATGCACCTTAATATCCTAATATAACAACTAAAAAAAAACCTTAATTTTTAAAAATAAAATAGAAGTATTTCAAAACCGAATATATATATGAAAAGGGAAAATTAGTGGATTTAGTCCCAAATTTTTTGATCATTAATGTAATTGGTCACTTTTCTTTATTTTTTATTTAGTAGGTTCCTAATGTATACAAAGTTGGTACATTTGGTCCTTTTATTCATAAAATTTGACTTCCCAAACAATAAATTTTGTGAAGAAAAGCACAAAATGCACCAACTTATTATACAGTGGAAACCTATTAAATAAAAAAATAAAAAAAAATGAACCAACCACTCAAAAATTATAAATATTAGGGATTAAATTCACCAATTTTCCTAGGAAAAGTCAGAGAAAATGCCATTCAATTGGCAAAAGGTCATTTAAAAATATCTCAGTAACAGTACATAAGTTGCAGTCAATTAATTACCATGTTAGCAAAATAAATGAATTCAATTCCAATGTTTTTTTTTTTTTTTTAAATTTTAAATACACGTTTGCTGCACTAATACCGAAACTTTTGATTGGCCAGGCCTCTCGTATCATAAAAGAAAAAAATTAAAATGAAAAACGTAAAGTATTAATGAATATTGAGTGATTAATAAGATTACCATTAATGTTTTTTGGTTTAAATTACCCTTAACTTTTGTATAATTTTGAAATAACCATTCAAAATATAAACCTCACAATTTGAAGAATAAAAGTTTCTAAATTTCTAAATATTTATGTTAATAATAATAATAATATTATTATTTTCCAAGAACAAAATTAAGGGGAAAGTTATCATCCCTTTTTTTTCTTTTTTTTTTCTGGATAATTACAGCTACAGAGCGTCCGAATCACATATAAGGATTGAAGAAAAAAATAAAGAGAAAATAAAAGGGCAATCCGGTCTTCTTAAATGTAATATTTTTACAGTTTGTAGATGATGAGGAAGCAAGGCAATACCGCACGTGAATCAAAAACGAGCAACTCGCCATTTTCCCCACTCACCGAGTCATACCCAACTCGACCTTCAATCAGCGACTCGAAACCGAGTTCTTTACAAACCCGACCAGATATGACCCTGCAAACCAGCATGGCCCTTCTTCCCCTCCCTCCACCTGCATTCTCATGGGCAGTTCCGCTTCCGGAGAAAGTGCATACGGCCGCCCCTTTACTCCCGTTTAGTGTCCATGATCCACCACATGTGTCATACGCGCCGCCGCTTCCGCTTGTCGAACCCAAACAATAAAACCTCATCACCTCATTCCCGTCCGCTACGCATCGCGCGTGGTCTTCACCTTCTCCTTCCACGGCTACTAATTTCCCTGCAGATTCGGCTCTAGACTTTACTATCTCCCTGTACTCTTCGAATCTTGCCACCGTCCGAGACAAATTCTGAACCTTGAAAACCATCTCGATCCGACCGGAGAAGGCCTTAGGCGACCAACTCGTATGGAAAATTATCTCCACCACATTCCGCGAAGGATGACCATCAGGGAGCTCCGTAAGTGCCGGAAAGAATGAATCAGCAGAGCGTGAGCGTCGCGTGGAGGTACTGGGTTGGGACCTTGTTGTTGTCGTAGTAGGCTGTCGTGAAACAAGCTCCGGCTTTGTCGAAAAGGATCGTTTCGTAACCTTCGCCGGTGGAGGCGGCGGCGTCTGGTGGGGAGACTGCGACGGCGGCTTTGACTTTCTGGTCTTGCTCTGCCTCTGTTTGGAAGTTTCCACCACGTCTTTAAGGTTCTGAACACTCTTTCTGCAACTGGCAGTGTCGGGAATGAGATTGTGGTGGTTGGCTTTAGGGTTTGCTTGTTTGCTGTGAGCCTTATTGTGGCTGTGCCGGACGACGTCTTCTAATGCTCTCGACTTGCATTGTAATGCTTTAACCCACCCTGTGGCCATCCAAGGCTACAGTTAGATGACCCCTTCAAGCTTTCAGGGCCTTTCTCTCTCTCTCTCTCTCTCTCTGAAGTTTCTTTCTCTGTTAATAAACACTCTTGAAAATGTAATATATTTATATGTACAGTTACATATATACATACATGCATACATGCATACAGGTGAATAAATGTTTATGGGCTATATATATATATATATATCTTTCTCTCTGTATCTTACAACTTGGAGAAGAGAGGAGAGGAGCGGTTATGGCGTTAGGTTTTTTCGAGCTGGAAGGAATGGAATGGAAGAGACATGGCGGGATATTAAAAAGGAGATTATTGCAGCTAGAATGCGCTACTCCTATTACTAGTTGGGAGTGTATACCGGGGAGGTGTGTAATTACAGAAACACCCTTCCCAGGAGTGGGTGGGAGATGTAATACCAAGTGGACTCACCTTCACTGTGTACGATTCTAGAGAAGTGAGAACAAATTTCATTAATTCACTGTGGAAGGAAATTACAAGAATTCATCAATGGCTCTGTCGAAAGGAGAAAGCATTAATTTTATTTTAGAAATAATAATATTTTACAGAATTTGACAAATATAGGTCTGGCCTACTACTCTTTCCATACACACACGGGGTTCTAAAAGATCCAAATCCTTAATTATACATTCATTGTTTGTTTCCGCGGCCATATTTTGGATCTCTCCCCGTAAATTTTATTTTGTCTATATACTTTTAATTTTTATTGATATATAGTTGAAATACGTTGTAAAGTAAATTTAACTCAAAATATCACATTTTACAATAAATGAGAAAAGATAAATAACACCTTAATTATTCAATTCTTGATAAAAAATAACTTAAAATTTACCAACATTACAAAATTATTTCATTAATTTGTTTTTATGGGATTTGATTTATCTAAGGTTGGACTATGGAGAAAGACCATAGATTGTGTCGGGAAAAAAAAAAAAAAATAATGATACATTCCTATAATTATTCTGTCAGGTAGCTTAGTTAACTTGTGACCCAAACAATTTTCCACCAAACTTGTTCGCGAGGATTTTTTTTTTTTTTTTTTTGTTTTTTGGTCGGAACCACGCCAGTAATGAATAGGTAAAAAAGTTCCAAAATCTTAATCATACTGGACAGATTGAATAATTCTGATGTAGTTTAATAAATTAGAACAGAAAAGTTCGATTTTGAATAAATTCCTTTTCTTGAAAAGAGATAAATAAATATATATTTTATATTATCTGAAATCATATATATTAATTATTTGATAAAATATTAATTATCTGATAGAAATATAATTTTAAAGGTTTTCATACCATTTTCATGTTAATATATATTCTTGATATTAATTACCGTTGAATTAAGACCAAGAATATAGATTTCATTGATCAATTCTGAAAATTATAAAACACTCTCATTAGTTTTTTTATTGTATCCTAAAGACATTATTGTCTTTAAAAAAGTAGTATTATTACATGCCTTGAAGTCTGGTATTTATTTTATTATCCTTTTATTTTATCCCCAACAAATTTAACTGTAATTATCTCGTTTTATATTGTAAGTATTGTCATCATAAATTAAAATTATGTATATATATATATATATATATTAATTTTAAAGTATTCATCACGATTTAAATTCATAATATTTATAATATTATAATTAATTAAATTGTATATTTTTGTTGAACTTATGACCTTTTTTTTTTTTTTTTTTTTTTTTTATTACGGGTGAAGTGGAGTGGCAGCTATCATATATTAAACTCACCTAATTAGTAATTACTAACCTTAATTGAATTTAATCGTTTTGACTATGGAAATTCAAACTTTTAACATTCTCCAAACGGCTTGTAAAGAGGGTTGAGGAAACTGAAAAGATTGATACATAAATTAGATTGGCATTTTTAAAAACGTTTTTTTCTTCTATTATTATTAATTAATAACTTTTGTTCCATATCTAAAACGTGCTTTAAAAAAATCACGTTCTATAATTCTTTTTATTTTCTCAATTATCAAAAAAAAAAAAAAAAAACAAAAAATCTTTTTATTTTCTCTCCTAAGATCATCTTTGTAATGTAAAATTTTGCTCCTAATAAAGAGTATTACCAATTAAACTAATTAATATTATTTTTTTTATTGATTTAATTCGCTGGTAATTGAAGGAATTTTGTTAAGAAAGATCAAACATATTGATTTAAAAATCTCACAGACTTAAAAAAAAAAAAAAAAAAAAAATGAAAGAAAGAAAAATATTTTGACGTTAAAGTTTCTTCGGGGACCAATTCTAGCTACTTAAATATCAAAAGTTTAAAGAACTGCATTCCACCAAATTTTCTTCAATCAGTACTTGGGATTTCGAACATAAAAGAAAAGGTGATGCCGATAGAATCAACATCTTGGTTAATTTCAAAATTCACTGAACTTTTTTTTTTTTTTTTTTTTTTTTTCCGATAATCACTTTAATTCTGACTAATCGATTGAATTAGATTAAAATAATTTTTTTTAATACTTATTTTTTAAATATAAAATTCGAACTTATATAATATTGTATTTAATCTTAAATATTTAAAATTATTCAATATTTCTATTTATATGTAATGATATTTTTTTTGTTGTTAATGTTGCAACATATCTTTTCGAGTCTCTAGAAGGCCTTGTGGCTTTTGACACGTGTTCCAGATATAGTTTAAATAGACCATTTTACCCTTTCTACTTCATCCATATTATATATATGTATATAAAAATTAAAGGGCTTTGGCAAACAGTAGAATATATATATATGTGTGTGTGTATATATATATTTCTCTATGTGTGTGTGTGATCAGTGATAATAATGAGGATATATATATATATATGAATAGCGAAAAGAGATCAGTGTCAGTGGAACAATAAAAGATCTATCTAAATTAATGTTTGGTTGTTGGGCAAAA
>JAXGGT010000131.1:4822789-4842957 GCA_035583425.1 Marsdenia floribunda | reverse complement strand
ATATATATATATATATATATATACTATGTTTACAATTCACATCCAAATACAGATTAATTTTAAAATTAAATATAAAATTAAATTGATAAACAACTTATTAAAATAATATTGAAAAATAATTTAAATTTTAATATTTTTTATTTTAATATTAATATATGTGTGTATATATATAATCATAGTTTTAGATTGTATGTATAATTATTTATTAATTTGTTCAATGCATTATATATATATATATATATTAAATATGCATATATTATGTATGTACGATGAATAGTCATTCAATTCACACGCACGGTATCTCAATCCTTCTACGAACTATAGAAAATTTATAACAAAATACCTTAAAAATTGAAATTTAATCATTTTAATATCAATTTTCATATAAGATAGTCATATCATTTTTAAATAATTTAAAAATTTATTAATATTTTTGAAATAATTTTAATTATCTTAACTTTTTAATCACTTAAAAATTATAATTATTATCAAAATTTAGGATATAATTATTTAAAAATTTAAATATATATATTGTACTTTAAATTCAACAAAATATATATCTTATATATGCATTTAAATTTTAAAATATTTATATATAAGATAAGATATACATATATAAGATACATGCATTGCATGATCAAGGATTTAGTTTTATTTTATAAAATACACGATTCAATTAACTACGTGTATGAGTGGACAATTTTTGTTAAGAAGGTGTAGCTCAATTGATAGCAACCTCACTTATGATTCGAGGATCATGACTTCAAGATATGACAGAGGCAAAAATACTTCAAAATTTTCAAAAATTTCAAAAAAAAAAAAGAGTGGACAATTTTTTTTTTTTTTTTTATTTTTAAAGTTCTTTTGTATATATATATACAATTATTCATATATACAAAAAATATTTTGAATAATTGTATAAATATAAACTTGACATTAGATCTATTTAAAGTTGTTTCCTCGTGACAAGAAGTTATAACTCAATTGATAGGAAATTTATTTATAAATCTAAAAAATGAGTTGGAGCCCTATTAGAAATAAAAAGACCTCATAATTTTATCGTTCAACTCATTTTAATGATTAATTTCTATAGTATATAAGAAAAATTGGATATTTTAGTCCCCATATTAATTATTTTTGTTTGGAAGAATTAGTCCTTATATTTTTTCTTTAATTTTTTAGTCCCCAAATTAAAATTAATTGGATAAATAAGTCCTTCTAGACATATTTTTGCCTATTTTCGATGCCAAAATTCATGCAATTTACAAGTGTGCTATTAAATAAGAATATTTTTACCCATTCAAAAAATATATACATGTAAATTCTGGGCATCAAAAATAGGTAAAAATATGATTATAAAGATTTATTTATCTAATTAATTTTAATTTAAAGGCTAAAAAAATTAAAAGAAAAAAAAAAAGAACTAATTTTTCCAAACAAAAATAAAATAAGAACTAAAATATCTAATTTTCCATTTATATAATATTAATTACTATCATAACTCAAATTCATAATAACTGAAGTTATTTTATTAATTGAGCTAGATTTTTGTTTGGAAAACTATATAATTTCTTTAGCTAAATAAGTGATAAAATTAACATGGAAAATGTTAATGTATTATATATATGTATATGTAAAAGAGTAGGTGCGGGGCCAATGACTTTGCCAGCTTTTGGCCTCACGCCTGAAGAATCTATCGGAATCCCTCCGGGAATGGTGTCAAATTTATATTGGCGTGCACCATTTCCGACCTCCCATATAGTACTTTATACTATCTTTTTTAGGTTCTTTGTTTCATTTTTTCTGACCGGTAACTTGTTCAAGTTTCTGAATCTTAAACCCAACCACCAATGCGTCCCCAAGCATGATTTTGGAAATCCCAGAAACTCGTTAACTAGGGGGAAAACTCAATATACATACATAGTGATTTTAGTGATTTGCAATAGACATATATATATATATATATATATGGGTATATTATATGGCCTAAGGGATAGGCAAAAAAGAAACCTGCTGCTGCTGCTACACCTACTGCTATATTTATATACACGTAAAAGGAATGAGAGATGAAGTTCTCTTTGCGCAAACATAAATACATATATATATATATACTGACCGTGACCGAAAATGGAATGTTACTGTTATTAACTTTGACTGCTTGGTGTTATGTGCTGTGGTGGTAGTGCGACTAAAAGAATTCAGTTGAACTATGGGAAAAACTAAAGATCATCTGGCAACCTACAAGCTTTTTATCTGCTCTCCCTTACTTAAGTATAAAAGGTATAATTTATTAACTTGGTCAAATTTTGCTTTGAATTTCCAACAAGTGTGTAAAATATCTCTAATTATATATATATATCTTCCCGGCAAACTGCATGCATGCATGGGTAATGTACAACTCCATGCTGAACTAGTATTGAATATCGTTTGGTCGGGAGGTTGAATACGAATTTAATGTTTTGTAGCTTTATTTTATAATATGTATGTATATATATATATATACATGTGTGTGCATGTATGTATGTATGTATGCAGGAGGGAGCAAGTGAAAAAATCACAGGGTATAAAAAAAAAAAATGGAAAACAAAAATAAATAAATAAAACTCTCTAGCTAGCTCTGTGGATTTCTTTGTACATTGATGATGTTAGAAGTTGACACAACAACATCAAGTCTGGTCCAAAAACCGAAGATGAAAGAAGAGTAAAAGCATTTATTTTATTTTGTTTTGTTGCCATTTTAGTAAGATAGTGGGGGTGTGTGTGTGGTTTCAATTATTAAAAATGAAAATTTGTTTTTTCTTAAAGGAAAATTTACCGATTTAATCCTGTAACTATTCATGTTTCTCTGATAAGGTCTTATAATTTTTTTCTTACTTTAATAAGTCTCGTAATAATTTTCGGTTACTAAAATTAGTTTTTTCAACCAAATTTTTGTCTGTTGCTCTGATGCCCAGCCCAAGTGGACAAAATTTGAGGGGGCATTTTCGGTAGTTCCAGTTCTGAAAAATGTAAAAAATGAAATTGATGGAAATTTTTCACTACTCCTGTTATAAAACTTCTTATTTGAATAAAAAATTAAAATTTTGACTACAAATTTGGGCAAATTTTTTGATTACAAATTAATTTTGCCCAAATTACAGCCAAAAATTTGTCCAAATTTGTAATCGAAAATTTGATTTTTCACTCAAATAAAAAGCCTTATAACTAGAGGAGTGAAAAATTTCTCTCAATTTCATTTCCCAAGTTATTTAAAACCGGAACTACCAAAAATGCCTTAATTATTGTCCACGTCAGCTGACACCGAAAAATTTGAAAAATTTTGGCCGAAAGAACTAATTTAAGTAAACAAAAATTGTTACGAGACTAATTAAAGTAAAAAAAAATTATAAGACCTTATTAGAGAAACAATAATAGTTATAAGACTAAATCCGTAAACTCTCCCTTTCCTAAAATTTGTCATTAAAATTTAAAACTGATCAGCAGCAGCCCATTTGCCTGAAACTTGCGTTGGCAGCAATGTCAAAAAATGTTAAAACTTCATCATTTTTTTCATGGACCCAGTTTTTATTTTTCAAATCACTGTGTGAATATATATATATATATATATATATATATTTTCGTTTATTTTGAAAGTTGCAATCATTGTCTTTAAACCTTTTCCATAGATAATGGCTTCTTTTTATCCTTTGTCTTTTTTCATGCCTTTGGGGAAGTGGGTTTTGTCTTAATGATCTTATCAATCTTTTAAATTACTAATATATTTATTATTATTGTTTTTCAAAGCTACTATTTTCTCTCTCTCTCTCTCTCTCTTTTTTTTTTTTTTTTTTTTTACTTGTTGCAACAAAAAGAAGAAGAAGAATACATTATAAAAATATAAAATTTTTACGTGTTTTTTTGGTTAAATATTATTTTTAATAAGAATAATTAATAAATATAAATTGTAAAAATATTAATTATATGGGTATTAAAAGACAAACATCAATAAAACACCCTAAATTCTTAGTGTGACCAAAAAAAAAAAAAAAAAAAAATTACTGCCTTCTTTTTTTTTTTTTTAAATTATCATAAACAAGAAATTACATCTTTTAAAAAAAATACGAAAAATCAATATATATATATATTTTAAAAAACTAAAATATCTTTTTGACTTTATTTTATTACATAAAAAATAATTAATTAATGTATTAAAATATTAATGGTAAAGGTATTGATGAAAAAATATTAATAAAATACAGTTTGATTTATTAAATATTTTTTGAAAATAATGTTAATTATTTTATATTATATTTCGTAAATTTTAATAGTTATTTTCAATATCAATATGACTGTTGGGAGTCTGAGAGTAGAAATGAAAAATGAAAAATTAAAAAAGTATGACAGTTCAAATTTATTTAGACGAAAGATGGGACTTGGGAGTCACTTCAACGCAGTTCCCGGGTTGGAATTCAAACCCGAATTAAATGTGTATAGAGGCCTTCAACTTTTTGTTCATTAAATGGTGGACACTTTTCTATGTATATATATATATTATTTTTGTACACGAGATATTTTAAATGGATTTTACTTCTTAATTTTTTTTTTTTTTTTTCAATCTTATTCATATTTAAACTAATTTTCACTCGAATCAGATAGGTTCTTTCTTATAAATAAATTTTGACATCAAATTTTTAAACGACTTGCATACGTGACTGTAATTTCAGACTTGTAACTTAACTTAAATCAGAATGAGTATATATATATATAGAAAAAGAGGGAGATGTGTATACTTAAAAGATGGAAGAAAGGAATATATGATTGAATGCACAATTTTGTAGCAGCTTCGAATGGTCAAGATTTGTGGGGATATTGCGGAACAAAATGATGATTACCAAATTCAATTATCAATCATTTTAGTAATTCTTAGTGGCAGACCTTAAATCTTTCTATGAAACCCCCCAAATCATTTCAGGGTTCTGACATCTAAATTCATTTTTTCATCTTATTATTTACTTTTGGATGATAAACTTTGAATTCTTTTTCCACTCCTGTAATCTCTCTTTTTTTTCTTTTTTTTTTTTTTCCATATATATATATATAAATATTATTATTATTTTTTTTGGTAAAGAGGTATATTAATATTATTTACTTACAAAGCCCAAAAAAGAAGGCCCAACCTTCTGCCAAATAAAAATCTTCATGTACGTCTTAAAAGGCCCAAAACAAGTGATACACAGAATATGGGCTATTCTGCGAAAATGTTTTTTTAATTTTCTACAAGTAAAAGCCAACTGAAAAAAAAAATTTAAAAAAAAAAAAAAAATGGTAAATGCGCTAAGTTCATAGGGCCAAATATGGCAAAACGGAACGAAACGTTTCCTTCCACTGTTTCCATTTCCACCGGAGAATGGATTCGAAGCGTTCCCCACCGCCACCGTCACCACCATCGCCACCTTCTTTCTCGTCCTTCCTCCGCCTCTTAATTGACTTCGATACCTCCCTCTCCTTACGCCTTTACACCCTTACCAATCCCTTTCTCCCTTACTGCCTCCTGAAATCTCTCGAAGTCTCTGGTGATGGCCGGCTATTCTTCCCTGTTATTCTCTCCATCCTCCTATTCCCCATCTCCATCAATAGCGGCAGTACTGCCATTCCTACCACCGCCTACCCTTTGCTTCTCAATCTTCTATTAGGCGCTCTTCTTGATCTCCTCGTAATTGGCCTTCTCAAACACCTTATCCGCAGACCACGCCCCGTGTACAACAAAAATATGTTCCTTTCTTTCGCCGTAGATCACTGGTCCTTTCCCAGTGGGCACAGCTCTCGAGTCTCCTTCATTGCTACTCTGTTCTACTGTTATTCCGACTGGGTACTGGATATCTTGAAATTTTTTGAATTTAGCCATTTTCTAATGGATTTTTTTGTGCCTGTGGTCGTTACGTGGGCCATTATTACTTCTTTTTCTCGGGTTCTTCTTGGCCGCCATTTTGTGTTCGATGTTTTAGCTGGGATGTGTTTGGGCGTTCTTGAAGGCTTATTTGTGTTTGGGGTTTTCAATTATGAGAATTTGAGCTTAATTTTCAGTCAAATGTAAGTATTTTCTTCTTAAAGTTTTGTACTTTCTCCCGCAATTGATCATTATGGAAATGTAATTACATTGATTCCATGCTATTACTCAAATTCTTGATATGTCGCAGTTCCTCTTCCAGTTCGCAAATTCTTCTGCTTCTTTTTCTTTGTTTAGTTTCAGTCCAGCTGAACTGGCTAATAATAATTGCCATTACCGCTAAATATTGACATCGTAATTAGGTCTTGCAGATTGATGCTCTATCTAAAAGTAAATTCTTTCATGAAGGATTCATCGTGGAATTAACAGTTCTATCTGGTTTTGGGTCGGTAATTATTGCAAAAGATTTTTTTTTTTTTTTTTTTTAATTTTTTTTTATCAATTGGAGATTTTGTCTGTCCCTTCAGGAACTCATTACTTGGGTTCTGGTCTGTAGTTGAGTCCCTAGAACAGGTCAGATGTTGTCATGGTTTGTGAGTTTCTAGTAGAGAATTTTTGGAAATTAGCTGTTAGCTAGTTAAGTAAGACATTAATGCCATCATTTTATGATCAAATCTGCACAAAAGTTCTTAAACTTTGTGTTTCTGACATGTACTGTTTCTTTTTTGACTTGAATTGATGTTTCATTACATCAGTAACTTTTACTTTATTGGACCATTGGCATTTGGGACTCTGCGTTCTCAGAATATTTATTTTTAAAGAAATAATTAATTATGTGGAGGCAAATTTGAGATGAATCCACCAATAATCTGTTCTGGTTAACTCTTTCAGAATAATCCCCTGGCCTGTGGATGCTTGTTTTATTCTAGGAATCATTACCTACCTTCAAGTGTTCATCGTGCAAATGCAAAAAAAAACTGTACTTTGTGGTTTAAAATGTTCGGTTTAATTTAAGTAACCGGTTATATATATTTAGATTGCATTGGAAGAGTTTTATTGATGAAAGAAAAATTGCAAGAAAGTAAAAGAAAAACTGCAATAATGCAGCCATCTAATCTCATCATAAATTTCCTGGTGTTATTTCTCTAAAACTCCATATGCTATTGCACGAAGACATCATCGAATAACCGCTCTTTACCCAAAGTGAATAGGCATATTCCAAGTTTTCAAAATCCAACCATTCCTTTATGTTCGTGTCATGAAAAAAAATTTCCTGGTCGAGTGATGTCAATTCAAGATGGAATTCCTTGTGTTTTTGTACTGCATGAGATTCAAATTGGGTAAATGGTTGAATTTTCTATCAGCGTGAAGTACTAGGACCAAGCATATTGTTATGCGATTCTCCCTTTCTTAATCTTTTCAAAAACACTAAGTGTTATCTGCATGAATTCCAGAATCATATTTTAGGACAAATCCACTTCTTATTCCCCTAAGTGAACTCCCAAAAACGTCTTGTCTTTATGACGGTGAAGGAAAAAAATTATAATCTTTTTGTTTATATGGGCAGCAATGACATGCAGCTGCAACTCCTTTATAAACCTATGTTTAAGGAATCCATGTCTCTCAAGCTTCGTGTGCTTGACTTGTGGAGTCCATGTTTCAGTTATATTGTCCCTTCCCTTTTATACATCCGAGTTAGGTTTTGGCATTGACTCAATTTCTTTTCTGGTTTATGTAGACAATAATATGCAATTTCTATTTATCCTTGTAATATCGTGCCCGAGCATAGCTTAGTATATACTCGCATAGCATCAATACCATATTTGATTATTCCCTCCATAAAAGGTCTTCTTTCTATCTAGTATGTTTTTTTAAAAAAAAAAAAAGGAAGAAGAAGAGCGGTTCTCATTCTTGTGTTAGTTGATGGCCTAGGGAAGCTTGCATTCAAAATACAATGTGAGAGATTGTATATGATCATAGCTGGAGGCTTTATTTGAATTCAAAATGCTATGAGAATAAATGTTCTGTCCTTCTTTCTGATCTGCAGTATTATTCACTTCAAGAATCGCTTGGAATTCAAATAGATACAATATTAAAAGACTTATGATGGAGGTGTTTTTCTGTGCCATGTTTGTACAATGTATCCATCCATATGTATTGTTGTTCTATATATATATATGTTCACATTTCCACCAAAAAAAATATATATATATATGTTCACATAAAACAGTGTCCAGTTTAAACTGAAATGGCTATGTATGTACATAGCCAAAACTTTGATATGTTGCTTCACACCCCTTATCTACCACAGTACTGTTTTTATTGTTTTGGTAAATATCAGTTCTCTGACGTTGCCTAATTTGTGTATCCAAGAGAGGTCATATATCTTGTATTTTTGTGTTTTGTGTCATTCGAAGGACAAAAGGAAAAAACCAAAGGTTTTAGCCAACAGAGTCAAAGCTTTTAATGCAACTTTTTTCATCAATGGGATTCTGATCAGGTGGTCTGTAGGGGACCAAAAGGATCTCAGTTCTGTGTTCTCTGTAGCTCTGGAACTCATATTTCTTTCCCTTTTTTTTTTTTTTTTTTGACTTATTATTATTTTAATACTGAAAATGTTGGTAGGTGGACTTCTTAATAATGCTAACTTCAAGTTGCAATGTAGGAATGAAATATGATCAGAAATTGAGAACAAGGTATTAGTTTAGTGGTGTAACTTCTTATGTTTAAGTGTTTTCACTTGACGATAAGTGGAGGTTTTGAGTTTAAATTTTATCGGAGACGGTTTTGTATTGAATTTTAAGCCATATGTTTTAATCTTGAAGGTTTCTCTATAAATTTCTTTCGAATTAGTCAATAAATGATTCGAGATTATAATTTAAAGAATCTAGGCTACATACCACTTGGAATAACGGATAGTAAACATAATATATATATATATATATATAAACACACATATATATGTATGTGTATGTAGAACTGCATGGAACTATATTGACACAACCCTAAATTAGGTTCTTTTCTAAATGAAGCGGAAAAGCTTCATTTTCTACCCTAATAATGTGCTTTTCTAAATGCAGCAGTATTTGATTATGAAGCTTCATTTTCCGGGTCACAGTAGTAGTAATGAGATACATAAAAAGAAGTGGTCCATTATCTTTGGCATCGAGGCGATAACTTTCCTGATAAGCTTAGGAACACGATTTCAGCCTTTAATGGGTCACTCACCGAAAGGACATTAAGGATTGAATTTCACGAGCTCCTCTTAGTAATGTCCTTGTGAATGGTCCCCTTTTTTCTAATCACTTCACTTGACTCCACATGTTGTATTTGACAAATTCGTACGGTAGCCCTAGTAATTAGTAGAGTTTTAGTTCAATTGGTAAAACAATATTACTTATATATATATATATCTGTGTGTGTGTGTGTGTGAATAAACTATAAAAGGTTCGGAATTTGTGTTAATTATGAGGCAAAAATGATAAAGAGAGACAGGTAGGTGAAGAAAATACAAGCGCATGCATGCATGTATCCAGTCATCCCTGCTGCAGATTTGGACATGGACGGGTTACTGCACTCGTGGTCTTTTTTTTTTTTTTTTTTTTTTTCTTTCTCTCTTTTTTAAGGCTTTCATGAAAGGACTGAGCAGTTGCAGAATTTATGGCAGGAGCTTCTGGTCTTGGTCAAACTTTTATGGCTTACTTTGGACGAACACATTGATTTATACATGAGTCTTGAGGTGGGATAACGCAGAAGCATCTGAATTAGATCTTTTTTTTTTTTTTTTTTTTTGCTCCTTTGATTGCAAACCTGAGATTTTGCTGCAAATGCAATAATAATGGAATAGAGATATTTGAAATCTGAGTCTCAGTGACGACATTGGGGTGAAATAGAGAAGCAAGGATGGAACCATATCCAGTAGAGAGATGGAAATGCAAGAAAATGCTTACAACTAAGGACCGACTCACATCAATGAAAGGGATGTGTTGGAAAAACTTGTAGAGAAACACAGATCACCATTTACAGCCACTGTCCACTTTGCCCCCACCAATTATGAATACCGATGGCCCCCAGGCCCGGATACGTTTTCCTTTTGTTTTTTTTTCTTCTTTGCTCTCTCTCTCTCTCTCTCTCTCTGTGGGCTTCAAATTTTCCTTTTCTTTCTTTTGTTTCTTTTTGGGAGAACTGGTTTTTTGCCCTTTTCCACTTTCTTTTGTTTTCCTCCCATACCAGCCCCGCTCCCCAATCATTCATTTCTTATAGTAGGTAATAAAGTGGTTTGTTGCCTAAGCAGAAGAAGCTCAAGGCAGATCGGACTTTGCCGGCCCTGCCTGCATATGTGTTCTCAAGTCTTTCCATACACTAACAAAATTGCTTCCGTTCCATGACTTCAGGAAACCTTTTTCATGAATAAGATAGATATACAGAGAACCCACCTACAGCTACATACATACATATATATTTACACACACAATGAACCTTTTCACTTTCTGTATAAAATGTAGAATTTTTATTTATTTATTTATTTATTTTTTCTCAAGGAAAAAGAAAGACAAGATTTAAACTGCATTAGTTTATTATAGTTAGTCGACATCATTAGAAACCCCGAAAAATCCTCATGAAAAAAGGTGATTAATTAGAAAAGAATCGGGGATAAAAGTTCAAATGATTGATGATAAACAGCAGCTGCTGCCCCCCACCCAACACAGATAACCCTTCAAAATGAGTATATGATAATTGAATCAATTAAGGAAAAACGTCTTGTCTTCGCCAATATTTTTGACGGAAATGAACTTGGAAGAGGAGGTCCACACAACCACAATTTAAGCCGCGTTCTAATTAAGATATTCTTCTTCATTCAGGTTGGGGCTTTCAACAGCATATTTATTTATATACATATATAAACCCTAGCTAGCTACTACGTGCACGAGATCATCTTTGTCTTCAGAAGAATAAAAATTAAAAAAAGGAAAAAAAAAAAATCAAAAACCCCATGTTTGTGAAAAGAAGTTTGGTGATAAGAACAGCAAGAAATTGTATTCATCTTCAAAGATTTGGTTAGCAAAAGATGAAACGGGATGGGTTGGCACATGTCTTGCTGGAGGGACACACACACACATATACAAAATATACTTACATAAATATATATATATTGAAATGATGGGAAGCATTGAAAAATACTCTGGTGATAACACATAATACTAGTAATAATAATAATAATAAAAGGAACATTAATGGGTAGGTCTTTTATTGGGTCCCTGTTATTTATTAGTGCTCCATTGAGTTGTTTCCCAACTGGAATTGGTCATGGTTTTCGTCCCCCCCACCCCATCCTTTTGAGATTTTTTTTTTTTTTTTTTTTCAGGAAAAAAATAATTTCTATGTTTAAGTACTTACGAGACATCCATTTTCATAGCCAGTTGTGGATTCTTCTTCTTCTTCACACGCTTATCTGGTTGTTGAGTAAATCATTTCATTCCACACAACCACCATGCATGCACCCAGGCCTTTGTATAGTTTTTCCTTCTATCTGAGTTTTTAGGTGTTCGATAATTTTCCTCAGTGATTCCAGGAGCAAACCCCACCACTCCAATCATTCCAACAAACCGAAACTACCACTGTACATTTAAATTTAGGTCATGAGTTCAATTCATGATAAGTCATAGATGTTGCAAATGAGATATAAATTTCACAGATTCCTCAAATTATTTATGCATCAAAACTCTCACCGGAAAAAAATTACGTGCAGTTGTCTTATGATGATTGCATTATTATCCCAGTGTGGAACATAATGTGTGAAACCTTCGAGGAAAATGATATTCAAAAGGTTTTGATATGTATTTTAATTTCTTTAATAATAATAATTAGAAAATAAAAAGAAAATAAAAAAGAATCTTCTGATGTTTCAAACCTACCAGGAAGAATTTGGAATACCATACCTGAATTATTTTTGCATCAACCATCGGCATTAATCATTATTATTTCAAAATAAAATGGAAAAAAAAAAAAAATGTCGTATGTTCGTGGTGTTTTTGTTTGTATATATGTGTGTGTGTGTTAATAAAATAAAGTTTCTTGGGGGTAATTTACGTACTCTCTTTCATTCTTAGTCCTTACAGCTGATATGTCTCGGTTTACAATAAAGGAATCTGATGTTTATGTCGAATGTTTCTGGAAAGATTCAAAATTTACAGCGCCCGGTAGAGAGAAAATTTGAAAATTTATCAAATTTGGTTACTTTATATAAGAACCTCTAGTTTATTTTCATTTTATTATATTTTTTAATTTTTCTTTTTGAGTCATAATTTGGATTAAATTATATATAAATTTGAAGGGGAAAAAAAAAAAAAAACTATATAATTTTAATGGAGCACCGTTCTTAATTGGTCTCCTTCAATAGAAAAGATTAATTATAAGAGTTATCGAGAAAGAAAGGAAGAAAGGAAAAACAATTGGGAGACAAGATCAATTGAATTATTTATTTCCTGCCATATTGTCAAATCTATTTCCTATCAAGGCACTAATTTTGTCTATGTATTTTTCCAGTGTCCTACTACTACTACTGCCACTGCTGCCTCTCCTTTATTGATTTGTTTAATGTACAATAATATATAATCAAATATCTAAACTAATTAATAACAAATTAATATGGGGTAAGCTCAATCCATAACTAGTAATCTCATTAATTATGATTTAAAAAATTATACACTTTAAATTTATATACACACCATATATATATATATATATATATATTTGTTTTCCAATTAATTATATACCAAACACATGAACTAGTAAAACAATCTCAATCCCCGGTCAATTATATGATGCAAGCTTTTTGAATCTCTAGGGTTCGGATCTCTTGTATATATAATTATATATATACATACAATATACGTATATACAACATGGGGAGAGGGGGGGGGGGGGAGGGGGGTTAATTTAAGCGTCCTCTTCTCTTGTAACACATGCAAGAACCATGTGGATGCCCACCATTACGGAATCACTTCAAATCTTACATTGATATATAACTTTTACACTTAAAAAGGGGGAGGAGGGGGGCGGGGGTGGGGAAATTAAAAATAAAAATAAAAAGAAAGTAAAAGAAATTAAATGTATATATTGGTGATCTTGTTTGATTGTGTAAAAACAAATGTTAATACGGCCATCTCCATCTCCATCAGAAAGAAACAAGTAGGACTGGGAAAAAGAATGAATAGAAGAAGTAAATAATAGAGTACTTACTTTAAAAAAAGCTGATTGATTATGAAGATAATAAGTGATAAAAAGGGATGGGGTTTTTGCATTGAGATTTTGTGTGTTCCATATTTCTTTACAATTTTTTTTTTTTTTTAAATAAATAAATAAATAAATATATTTTTTTTTTTTTTTTTTTTTTTTTTTTGCCCTTTCCTTTCTGTTTTGAAACCTTGAAGAGACTTCATGAGTTAGACTAAGTTGGATCGAGTGTTGATGGAGATGGACCCAAGATTAATAGGGTTTAAACACACAAGTCAATTAAGACACATGGGGTTATATATTTGGATAACACAGGAAAATCGGTCTCAAAAAAGTCTAACACCATTATTGATACCAAAGTGAGTGTTTATGATTTGATTTGTTACCCTAATATTTTTTCTTTTTTCTTTTTTTTTTGTGTTTTGGATTTGATGGATATTAATTGACGTCATGATCAACAACACCATGCAACCGGCTGACTCCTTTAAGAAAACAGGTTGGTTAAATCCTTTCATCATCACATCCCTTTGTCCCAAATTGTTCTTTTCCCTTATATTTTTAGCTTCAATCCCTAGCTCTCTCTGATCTCTCTCTCTTTCTCTCTCCCAAACTACTTTTGCCACATTTTGGAACTTCCATCTCATAAATATATTTGTTTGAAACCCTCAGGACAATCCATCTAATTAATATATATGGGAAAGAGAGTGTCCACTTATTTTCCATTTGTTATTATTTTGTCGGCCAATGGAAACAAAACATGTTGTATGCATAAATAGCAAGAAAAATTGACCAAATCCCATTATACACAAAGAGATATTTGTGTAATAAGTTTCTCCTTTGTAAGTGTAGAATCTCTTTTGACTGATTCTTCTCCTGATTTAGGTTTGTGGACTTAATTTGTAACTTATTTTAATTAATCTTAACACTACTTGATTTTATTTAATTTTTTGAGGTTCTCAAACTTAATCTTGAATATTTGAGAAAAATTGAGAGCTTGTTGTCTTTTCCAAAATATATTATATATATAACTTTTTTTTTTTTCTTCTAAGGATGACTTTTTATTTATAGAGAAGAGAATGGAAATGATCAAGTTGATCAAAATTCTTACATGACAAACATGGACACTCTATTAATTTGATTAAAAATTTGATATATATTTTGAATACGGGTTAGAATTTTGTCCCTTATATAATATATTTTAGTGAAGGTTAATTAACTTTACTAATTAAATATGAGTAAGAAGGGGGGGAAAATCAATTATAATAAATAAGTGGAAAATTAAGTGTAAAGAGATGAAATATTTTGAAAATAATATATATATATATATATAATGGCCAAAAAAAAGGTACATGAAATGTGAAGTAGATGATGGTATGACTGAGAGTAGTTGCATAAGCAGTGAGTAAAGATGAGAGTGAAATGTGTATGTATATGTATGTATTACGCTATTTCTATTTTTGGAAAGGGTGGCTTTGGTGGTGAGGAAGTAATTGATTGGATATAGCGTATGTCATTGCATGGAAACTACATTTTCAGTGACTAGAAGAAGCGAATCCTAATCGAAGTGTAATTTGATGGATAGCAGCCTTTTACGGAGAAGGGTTTTGGAAATCCCTGTTGGACCCATAACACTAATTAGAATTAGAATAGGAAAAATTAATACGGTGACGGCACTATCAATTTAGCCATACGATTCAGGCAAGAAAAATCAGCAATTTGAAAAAAAAAAAAAAGAAGAAAGAAAGATCGGTGGGCATGGTGGTCCTGATCTTTTCCCCGATGAGAATCCTCAAGAGAGTACTGATATCGGTAGTCCCAGGACCAGGAGGGAGGGGGTGGGGAGAAGGGACAAAGCAAAGAAAATCCTATTACTATCAATTGAAGAGTTAATTAAGAACCCCATGAGTGGACAATGTCTGCATTTATATGGTAAGATGGAAAAGCGCTAGCCATGCACGATTGTATATATAGATGGATCAAAATTGAGGTAGCGTGGAGTTCTTGTAACCAAACACCTCGGAACTTGGTTTCTTTCATATTTATAGACATTATCAATGGAGGACCTCGACCTTGTGGGGTTTTAAATTACTGGTCCATCCACATTGTTGTTTTTTTCATTTTATTTTATCCATGCATGCATGCATGGTCCAGAGCTACCAGAAGCAGCAGGACGATGGATCCAGCTTTTCCCTCCTAGCTTGCGCCAGAGAAAACCCGGCCGTTTACTCAATAAACTTTGCTGCTGCTGCTGTATATATACAGTTTTTTCTATTGAGGGAATTAGAAGAAGAGGAAGAGAAGGAATTGAGAGAGAGAGAGAGAGAAACTGGATCTTGTCTTCGTTTTCCCCTTGATTCTTGTAAAAGGATAAATAAGGAGAGGAGTGGAGTGAAACTTAATCATGTTCCCCTGTGGAAAGTGCATGGAATATATATATATATATATATTATTAAGAAGGTGAGTTGATGAGACTATACGCAAAGCCAAAATTAAAGAGATATGCTTAAATGTTAGTATAAATTTCACGTGAGAATTTATATTGTCAAAAATTCTTACAATTCAAGATCTTGAATTAACAAGGAGAATTCGCTTCAAAAGGGGAAAATAATTACAATATAATATATATATACATAATCCAGATACAAAATATTACTTTTCCCTAGCTATCGACATTTTAATTATTACTAAATAATTAGTACTAAAATCACGTGCACTTAAAAAAAAAAAATATATTATTACTAGGCATTTAATTTAAAAGAAAAATATGAATTTTAAGAAGTGAAAAAGATACATTTTATAAATATATAACCATTGTAAAATAGTCAAGAATTATATTGTAGTCAAATGATGTAATTATCTCTTTACTTGATTTGTCAAATGGAGGTCTTAAATTCAAATATTTAAAAATAATTTTGTATCGAATTTTAGCCCTTATGTGTTATAATTTTAAAAATTTGTTGATTGAAAACCCTCCTAATTAAGTAATCATAATATATTTTTTATATATAATTTTTTTTTTTCTACAGAAATAGACGTGTCAATGTCGCGATCAAAAGTAGGGCTCGACCGGCGATACCTTGTTCGGAACGGGATTTTGTGGTTTAAGCTGAGACTGCCACCAACCCAAGGTGGACATAGGAAGGCGAAGGGCATCTCTCTCTCTCTCTCTCTCTCTATATATATAATAATAATAATAATACTCCCCCCATGATTATCTTGTTTTTTTATTTTCTAAAATAAAAATAATATTTATAAAAATCTTTTAAAATTAATATTCACTATTAATATCTTTCAAAATTAATATTCATTAATCACTCTTTATATGTATATATATAAAAGAGAAATTAAAGATTAATTTTAATATTTTTTTTAAAGGTATAAAAGTTTATCAAAAGTAACAAATAAAAAAGTATCACCTCAAAAAAATAAAAAAGTAGGAAAAATTACCCATTTTTATAGACAAAAATTCGAAAAACATCTAAATTAGACATTTTATTTTAACATTTCATAGAGAATTTACTATACCTTTCGTTTATGTACTTAAAGAAAAATTTCAACTTGCTAGATCAAATTTTTTTATTAAAACTTTTTAATTTCTTTACCGTGTATATAATATATATATATATACACTCAATTCATTGTGACACTTTAAAAAAAAGATAATTTTATCAATTAAATAGTTCACAAAACCTTCTATTCATAACATCAAATTAATAAAAATATTTGATTCATTAATGGTATGGTCGAAAAATAACTTATTACTATGGTGGAGTTTGCTTGAATATCTTGGACAATGACAAAAAAAAAAAAAAAAAAAAAAGATTCAAACACAAAATTTAAATTTAAAGAAATAAAAATTTTGATTGAAAAACGATTTAATTATTGTAAGTACAAAAAAATGGAAAGGAGAAAAAAAAAGAAGGAAACTTTAAATTCATGTACCGAATAAGGGAATTTTCTTTGTAAAAGCATTTTGAGTGTAATTTTCTTTTTCGTCATCCTCCTTCATAGGACGAAATTCCTCGAATTTAAAAAAGTGAGAGGTAAGTACAAAGTGAAAATGACAAAGAATATGATTTGTGAAAACTGTAAAACTAAATTGGTAATTAATTTTAAGAAAATTTACTGGTTTAGTCATGTAATTATTCTCGTTAGAAAGTTTTATTATTTTTTTTTACTTTAATTAGTCTCGTAACAATTTTTATTTACTTAGTCGTTTTGGCCAAATTTTAAAAAAAATTTAGGTGCCCCGTGGACAAGGACAATAATTGAGGGGCATTTTTGATAGTTCTAGTTCTGAAAAACGTTGGAAATGAAATGGAAGGAAATTTTTCACTCCTACAGTTGTAGAACTTCTTCTTTAAGTGAAAAATTAAAATTTCGACTGCAAATTTAGGAAAAATTAATTTGTAGTCAAAATTTTAATTTTTCACTCAAAGAATAAATCATACAACTAGAGGAGTTTGAAAATTTTTCCTCTATTTCATTTCCCATGTTTTTCAAAATTGGAACTACCAAAAATGTCCCTCAATTATTGTCTACGTTGGCTAAGCACCGGAGCAACAGGTAAAAATTTGGTCGTAAGTACTAATTTTAGTAAATGAAATTGTTACGAGACTAATTAAAGTAAGAAAAAAATTATAGGACTTTGTCAGAGAAACGAAAATAGTTACAGTACTAAACTAATAAATTTTTCTTAATTTTACTTGTGTTTTAAAAATTTAAAGTTGGAGAATACGGTGATAATTTTGAGTAACACTGCTTTTTTTTAAAAAAAATATTTTTACATATGATTTATTAAACTATACTAAAAGAGATATTTCGAATTAATAATAAATATCAAAACTTACATTTATATTTCATGACATATTCATTTACATTTTTTATATAGGACGAGCAATCATAGTGGGTCTTTCTCCATTGATCTCATTCAAATTAGTTGATGAGAATATAATATAATAATAATAATAAAATGTTTGAAAAATAGATATAAATTGTTTTTTTTTTGAATTTTATGACTTTTTTACTATATGACTTGAACTTATAATCTCTTAAATTATGAACGTACGTAATTGCTACTAATTAACTATGCTAAATCATTTTGTCAATCGAGATACATATTTAATAATTGAAAAAAAAAAAAAAAAATCTTTTAATCTTTTGCCATTGGATTCCTACCTCCAAACCACCAAACCCCATCCCCACCCTTTTTTTTTTTAATTTTTTTTTTTTACATTGGAGGGGGGCAAAATTCTTTGATTCGAACAACCTGTAAAACCACTTGATCCAGAAATAAAATGGGATTTCTCAACAAAAATGGGGGTTTTCGAAATGGTACTTCCAAAGGAACATTTGGGTGAACTTGAAGCTGTCTCTAACCGGATCAACCAAGCAAAGCTTCCTCATCCCCTCAAGCCCCCCTCCCACCCAAGAAAAACCCAAAACAAAAAAATAATAATAATAAAAAAGATTGAGGGAGACAGGAATGAAACTTCCCAATGCGTTGGTTGACATTAAAAAAGAGATCGGAGTATTTGAGATTTATCATTTCATACCTACATTCATCATTAATCATGATTAATTTGAAATTAAATGTTTAATTTTAAAATTAGATCAACAATTTATTATTAACGCTTTTAATTTCTTTTTTGGTTTCTTTTATATATAATGATTAAAATATATGTATGTATATATATATTCTTAAGGAACAACTTTTCATGGCATGTTGGCCAAATTTTATTTCCTTAGACTCTTGGCTTGCTAAGAGATCTAGGGGTCGAGTCTCCCCTTCCTCGTGACTTGCCAAGAGGTGTAGGGATAATCTCACTTGGGTATTCCATAATTCGAGATATCTTCGCACTATTGGACCTCTGGGTAAATTAGTTTGGGCCACAAGAGTCTAGGATACCACCGTCAATATATATATCTATATATTCTTAAGAGTAGTTAAATTCTCTAATTTTTTAGAAAAATGTGAGATTTAGTGATTAAAAAATTATGTGTTTTAAAAAACAATAACAATGAATGTTACATATGAAATATAATTCAGACAAAATATTCATGTATTTGAAGCATCAATAATTTTTAATTAAGCTTTTGACTTAGTACAAGCGGTGTGAATGTTTTACGAGTTTTGATATTTGTTATAATTATCATGTAAGAAAGGTAAGATGAGATATTATTTCAAGTAAAAATCGGACTTTATAAATGCAATTTAAATTAAATCAAAATTAATTAAAAAAGTAATTTTAAATAATAATAGTTTAAAAAAAAGAAAAGAAAGAAAGAGAGAGCATTTCCAATTAAATATTATTTAGTTAAATTTGTGGTGATACGTACTGTTCAATGATTTTTTTTTTTTTTTTTTTGTTGTTGAGGGAAAAAGGAATTTATATTAAGATAAAATGATTTTGTTAATATATAATCTACTTGAACAGGAGGAAAGAATAGGACAATTATTACCAGTTACCCTTTTCATATATTCACATGACTTTGAAAACACTCTATACTTTGTCGGAATTTCCCTTTTTATTTATTTATATATAAATATATGGCTATGCGAAGCCACGTCTGGAACTCACTTTAATCGGTGATTTCCAGGATATAGTTTGGTGTGTACTGTAGTTGTTTGATGCTTATTATAATAAATAGTTTTTTTTTTTTTTTTTAATAGAATAAAATAATTACGTTTTTTTAAATCTAAATAATAGATTTTTATTTTTTATTTTAATAAAAAGAATATACTTAAATACTAAAATATGATAATCCACTTTTAATATTTTTTTTAAACTCAAATTCATAATTTTTATAATAAGTTACTATTATAACAATCACTTATTATCAAATAATAATACATTTAAAATTTTAGTTCTTAAAATAAATACAAATATTAATCAACTTTAATTTTTTTTTTTCTCTCTTAATGAATCCTAAAACTTCATTGACATATAAATTTTCTATATTACATATTTCTAACAAAAGCTTCAAAAGTTATGTAATATATATA
>JAXGGT010000131.1:4803612-4822689 GCA_035583425.1 Marsdenia floribunda | reverse complement strand
ATATATATAATATAAAAATTTAGTTTGTAACACTTTACTTATATTTGAATAATTCTAATATTAAATAATAATATGATAAAAAAAAATTAGATAGTAAAATATAATAATTATTTTTATTTAAAATATCTAAAAAATTTATGAGATTAAACCAGGAAGAAAAATTAAAATAAAAATAAAAATAAAAATAATAATTGTTTTCTATTTACTGCTAGTGATATTCACCCTAGTTGGTCCCAAAAAGAAAGAAAAAAAAAAAAAAGGGTCATTCTTTGGTCCCAAACAGTAGTAAAAAAAGTGAAGGGCTATAAATGATTGTACCCACCCACCTCCCCTATCATAGTCTATATTCACCTTGCATTATCATTACTTTGACTGCTTTTTAATGTGCCAAAATCTTGATATTCATAAAAATAATTAAAGTACTAAATTCTTGAGTAAAAAAAAAAAAAACATCCATAAATTTTTTTTACTATATAATTAGTATATATATGAAGCTAATTATCATGTGTAATAGTGTAAGGGAATAAATCCATATCATATATAAATTTATAGACGAATTACAAAAAAAAAAAAAAAAAAAAAAATTCGGGAGAAGTTTCATCCAACTCAAGATAAACAATTGCTAGTTAAAATTTTCATAGTTTTAAATATAAATGATCACGAAAGTATTTTTTTAAAAAAAAATATTAAATAAAGTATTTCAAAAATTATTTAATATATAAAAATATAGTATATTCAAAATTTGAGAGTAAAATTAAAAATTTATTCATCAAATTTGACCATTATTATTATTATTATTATTTTTTAAAAAAGTTCAATCAATCTATTAATTGATTTTAAAAAATAAATTTTCAAGTGTATTAATTAAATCTTTAATATTTAGTATTATGTAAAAGTAAATTTAAATTTAAATTAAAAAAAAAAATGACAATCGTAATTTAAGATTTGTGTCGTTGCATTACTAAAAATATAATTGATACAATTAAATATTTATTTATTTCTATTTCTTTTTATTGGTAAAAGGAAAAATTTAATCAATTCTTTATAAATTTTTGGGGAAAAAAAAATTACAAAGGAGGCAAAAATCTACTCAAAAGGAGAGCAGATCTCAGTAAATATATATATATGGGAAATAAACAGTGGAGTTAGAAACTATATACATTAGAATATGGGGAAGGGACTTAGAAAAGGCAAAAAATTCTCTCCTTTTTTTTTTTTTTTTTTCTTGTTTTGGGGTTTTCAATGGACAGCCCACATTGTTGTTGACAGAAAGGAGTGGATCTACATATGCCCTGAATTATGATTTGACCCTATAAATTTTATAATTTTAGAAATAGATCCTCTAAATCTTATAAATTATAAACTACATCATCAATATATATATATATATATATATATATATATTAAGAAAATTATAAATACTTATAAGAGATCTTTAACTTATAATTTGTCGGTCATACATAAATTTATTTTATATAAATACTACTAACAACCAGTTTCATTAATTATATTTTTAAGTAAAAAAGAAATTTTATACTTTTTTTTTTTTTTTTTATATAAAGAATGCAAATAACACTTGTCTCAAATTCATAATTTCTCGAATTATGAGTAAAATTGTTATTCACTGACCTAAACTTTCTTTTTTTTTTTTGAAATTTGAGGTATTTTTGTCTCTATCGTATCTCGAACTCATGACCTCTAGAATCATAAGTAAGGTTGCTACTAATTAAACTACATTTTCTTAACACCTAAACCTTCTTGATCTCTTCATAATACTTTTTTTTAACTAATGTTTAGTTAATACTAATTCATTTATTTTACAGACTAGTAATAAATTAATTTTTTATTTTAATATTTCAAATTAAAAGACAGTATATATATATATATATATATATATATATATATATTATCACTTAGATGCCACACAAAAACCTAAAAGAACCCGTCCCCACTCCCCACCCACAAAAATCACCTACTTAAAACAATTGGCTCCCTTCCACTCCCACCCTTCAATTCAACCCCAGGTACATATATATATATATATATAAATATATTTAATTTTAATTTTGTGAGACTTTTTCGTTTATAAAATGTCACTAACTTAATCACATCTAAAATTATAAATGCAATTATTACGAATTGAATTACGTATTTTTATTTTTCATCTCGTGAAATTAAAAAAAAAAAAGAAGAAAAACCTTTAGAGATCAAAACTTTCTAACTTTTAACTGAAAGTAGATAAAAGCATTGATCCAATTAAGGAAGAAGTTTGAAATTTGAAATAATAATTTTGTATTTATTAGTATAAAAATTAGTATCACCTTTAAAAAAAAAATTAAAAATAAAAATTATTGTTAGAAATAAGTAGGATTTTTCAATGAAAAGGAAAAGGAGTAAAAATAATTCAGACACCCTTAAAACTCCGAAAACTCCTCTCCTCTCCTCTCAGCTCACATTCTGAAACCTCTCTCCCTTCTTCCTTACTTCTTCAACACTTATTACTCAGACCTAACCCCACCACAAAAACACTAACTCAAATCTCAGACCAAACTCTGAATCCCTTTCTTGATTATATATCATTGTTTGTACCACACCTTGTTTACTTAAACTCAATTCTTTCGTTCTTGTATTATATATATATATATATATATTGTATACTCACAGCTCTGCATATATGTATGTGTGCATAGTGCATACATCAAACACAGATTATATAATCCCCATAATTTTTATCATTCTTTCTCTCACTTGCAGATTATTATAACACAAAAAATACTCTCTTCCCTCTCCCCCTTTTATTTTTTATTTTTCTTTTCTTTTCCTTTTCACAGCTCCCTTCACAAAATTTGCCCCCTCAGTTTCAGTGCTCTCTCTTTATTCAGGTCCATCTTCTTTCTTCTTCTTCCTCCTCCATGCAGTCTTTGATTGACTCACATTTGAATTTTTTTTTTTTTTTTTTTTTTGGTTCCTGATAATTTAACAATCTCTCTCTCTTTTTATTTTTTTTGCCAGGGAATTGAAGAAATGATGCTGAGGGGTTTTAGGAATGGCGGGTCGTTTCTGAATTCTTGAGTCATGTGATCGAAGTCTCTCTCGTTTGATGAATTAACGATTTAAGAATTCAAAAAGAGAAGAAGAGAGGGAAAAAAAAGAAATGCGCGTGATCAAGGAAATGCATCCGCTCTGTTGCATAACATTAGAGAGCAATAGCCCGTCGGCGATCGATGACCATTGGTCGGAGCCGGCACTGTTGAGAACTGGCTCCGCCGTTGTTAACGGATCTGATGTCAATACAGGAGGATCCGATGCCACTGTCAGCGTAGCCGGTTTGCTTTATAAGTGGACTAATTATCACAAAGGCTGGAGATCCCGTTGGTTCACTCTCCGTAATGGAGTGCTCTCCTATTCCAAGACTCGAAACCGGCCCGATAATCTCGCTGGAGATGATATTAGGCTCATCGGAGATAATAAACTCCCCTCCTCCTCTTCCTCCTCCAGCCGCCGTAAGCAGTGCAGCAAATCCGTCGGCATTGTGCATCTGAAGGTATCTTTGGTAAAATTAGTATATTAATGCACGGTTTGCAGTCCATTTAGGCGGGTGGGTGTGTGTCTGTGTGTGTGTGAGAGAGAGAGAAGGGAAACAGTGAAGGAAATGACGACAATGGGTGGTTTGTGGTGTGGGGGGGTTTACATTAGTGTGTAGCCGTGACATTTATCAGGGCTTTCCAATCGGAAAAAGCGAAGTCTGGTCTTGTCCTATTGGGGATGCTGGCTGGTGTGTGGGACTGAAGATTATACTTATTATGAAAGAAAAGTTTCCTCTAAAAGCAAATAATTTAAAAGCCGAAATCGAAAATCCTCTTACCATTTTAACGTGAAATTAAAACCCAAAAAAAAAAAAAAAACAAAAAATTAATAATTTCTGCTCTGACTCTCATCAAATTCCAATTAGGGCTTTGAGGTGTGAGCCATTAAAACATTTCTTGACACAAGTTCTGGGTTTTAACCTCTGGTTTTTATTTGAGTGTTTGTTTGATTTTTGGGATAGGATTACCTGTTTTTTCTTCTTTTTAAAGTTCTGGGTTAGTGTTTTAATGATATGATGATGGTGAATATTTATTGTTTACTTCCGTAGCTTTTTACAGTAGTGTTTAACTGGTTGTTAAACCTCCAGTGGGTCACATCAGCAGGTGAATTGAGGGGCCAAAGTAGGGTTATCTTTGCGTTTTAACCGATGGGTCACATCAATTCGCCCTTCAACCTTCTGAAACTTTTGCTGGATTTTGTGTTTTCTTGGAGTTACAAGAAAAGCAAAGTGAAGAGCCGTTTCCCCATATCTGGGTCTTTCTCAAGTTTTTTAGATATGAATTGAGTGAAAAGATTCTCTGTGGTTTTTCCTTTTCAGTTTTTTTTTTTTTTTGCTATTTTGTTTTCTTTTTTTCTGGGGAATCCTTTCTCTGAGAAGTCCAGTCATTCGTTTTGTTCTTTGGCATAAAATAATGCAACGTATATGAGTGGCTGAAAGCGAAGTTTTTTTTTTTTTTTTTGCCATGTTTCCCATCAAACTAGGGAGAAGTAGAGTGAGCAAGGAAGGGTCGTTTTTGCCTATGCTTATCTTGCAATATTAAGTACCTCTTTTTTTTTTTTTTTTGTGGGTTTTTCATTTTTGACCGCACCGCAGTTAGATCTACAGTGTTCTGAGGCTTCCAGCACTAAGTTTTAAAGTTCGTGCCTTTATAGCAAAGTAAAACATTGAAATTCACAGAGAAAGGATATTCTGGCATCAAAACTTGAAACTTTAAGCGCGCCCGAGTCTGGGTCAAAAAACTAGGTTAATTCTTGATAACTCTGGCGGTTTGTGATGCGTAAACCATCTAAATTTTTATAGCTATCCGATAACCTTTCCGGTGACAGGGAAGTTGACTGGTTCATGGTCTTGTTCAAATATGGCTGTTCTGGGTATGCATGTTATGTGCCATCGAAAACATAGCTCCCATAGCTTCTTTGGTTTCTTTATACTTCTAATTCTTCCTATTTGTATGATATCTGTGCTTCTGCAATATATGTCATCCCTGGTAGTCTTTTTCCTACCCCCCCAACCATTTAAAATGAAAATTGTGCTAGCTTATGTATTATCTTTCTTTTACTGTTATCCAACTCTAGATGGGTAAACTGCTTGGTGGGCAATGTAGGAGGAGGAGCTGAATGTAGTTACTTTTTCATGATACCTGTGTCTTTATGAACTTTGCGTGCAGATCTCTTCATTTCGTGAGAGCAAATCAGATGATAGGCGCTTTTACATTTTTACAGCTACAAAGACTCTTCATTTGAGGACTAATTCAAAGAGAGAGAGGGAAGCTTGGATTGAAGCTTTGACTTCTACAAGAAGTCATTTTTCACTCAGACCACTGAATGATAATCTCTCCCTATTACCTGATATATCTATATCAACAGAGAAACTAAAGAAACGCTTGCTTGATGAAGGAATCGGTGAGGGACTTGTAAAGGATTGTGAACAGATCATGCTCTCAGAATTTTCTGACGTGCAAGGACAACTGAAATTTCTTTGTGACGAGCGTTCCAACTTGTTAGACACATTAAGGCAGTTTGAGGTAACATTTCACTTCTGCTGACTTCAGCTAGCATAACTTGATAATGAAACGTAACATTGAATCCTGATCTTGTCTAATGGAACTTCACACGAAAAGTTGCATGTACGCATTACATGTCAAGAAGTATGAACTAGGCATACTTTGTTATCCTAATAACAACAGGTGTCATTCATTATTCCCATGGTTGAAAGTATACTTAAAAGGTTTCCACTGTTACCAGCTGCATATGTGGAACTTTAGCTTTCTTTTATACCCAGTCTTTAAGCTATCAATGTAATAAACTTGGATTAGTGATATTTGGCCTCCATTCCTGTCACTTTGTAGCTGCTGTGTAAACAAAGAGATGTGTTCATAATACTTTCCCTTTTAATGTGAATGGTAGCTAAGTAGGAGATCCCTAGATTTATTTACTTGCAAACGGAAATAGATTTGTGTTAGTTACTTAATTCATTCAAGCATCATTGTTTGGGAAGAGAATTATGTTTGGCATGGTCATGCAAGTCTTTTTCCTTCATTCTGCTCCTGGTTTCATCAGTAATCTCCTTAAGGGTTTTAGAGCTTATAAATTTAATATCCATAACAAACTGAAGCTCTCTGAATTCAAATTCGCTTCATATCTGTCAGCTTTTAGATTTCGAGGCAAAATACACCACTTAATGCACTTGATATTCCTCTAGTTTGTAACCTTTTACTCAATGGAATGAAGTATGAATTTTGGCTTTTACAGGCAACGAATGTTGAAGCTGAAACCTCAGGAGTTCATGATGGAGACTACCAATTGATGAAACATGAATACTCAAATTTAGGGCGTGCAAAATACAATGGTATTTAGTTGATGCTCCATACATACACCTACATCATTTGTTCCAAATATCTAAGATTTGGTTTTTTCAGCAATTGTAACTTACTTACCTGTCATATATCTTAATATGTTTGTTCAATAAATGTTTGATTGCAGGACTATTGTTGTGTGCTTTTTGTTTGTCATGCTCGTTGTTTTCCATACCATGTTTCTTTTTCCCAGAGATCTTTAGGTGATGCCCCCTATATTAATTAACCTTTAATCAGTAATGCTGTATGTTAAGAATGTATCTTTAAGAGTTTTGTGTAAGTGTAGAGATATTATTGCTCTCTTATTCCGTATAGATTTCAGTTTGAAGGAAACTAGAATTCTTCAGGTTATGCATTTTTTATCACCTCAATGGAACGATCCTTTCAGGAATAAGGAAAAGAAAAAATGAAAAGCGAAGTAATGGAATTCATCCTTGGAATTTTGTATTCCTAGTCATAATTGTTTCAGGACGTGTTTTGCTCAAATAGTTGATGACTTTTTTATTGGTAATATTATTGTGAAGATCAATATGGATGGAAATAATTTTTAGGTGTCCATTATATAAATGGTGTATCTCTGTTGATTGTTGCTAGAAAGAAACTATGCATGTCCTTGCTCTGTTTCCATGTAAAAAAGGACAGCAATTAGTACCTATTGTGGTTTACTGAAACTGATCTTATTGCCTAATCTCATTAAAAGTTTTCTTGGATAACTGAAAATAGAAAGCATTGACACTGCTGTTTGTTTTTATGTGTGTTTCTTTTGTTATCTGTGGACCTCATTCTGATTGAAGTGTTATTTTACTGCACTTATTTTATACATAATTGAACTATTGATCTTGGAAAACTGCTTACAGGAATTTTTGAATAAGGAATGACATAGAATCTGGCCACTGTTTTGGACTGAAGTTTACTTACTTTAACACTCTACCTAGTGTGAGATTTTACATTCTTTTGACCTCTTTCTACGGTAAATGTCTTTTAGAATGGAGCACTACTGAATCATCTGACGACGTGGAGAAACAGGAGCTTGAGGAGGCATCTGATGAAGAGGAAACCAACTTCTTTGATACAAATGAATATTTCTTGGAACCAACTATTAATTGCAGATTATTAGGAAATGATCACATGGATAAATTTACAGAACTGGAAAATCATTCTGATTCTGTTGACGGATTGAATGTTGAAAAGGAAATTTGTAATTCCAGATATTTAAAATTTGAAAGGCGAAAGAAGTTACCTGATCCAGTTGAGAAAGAGAGAGGCATTAGTCTTTGGTCTATCATCAAAGACAATGTTGGGAAGGATCTCACGCGAGTTTGTTTACCTGTATATTTTAATGAGCCAATATCCTCCTTGCAGAAGTGTTTTGAGGACTTGGAATACTCTTATCTTTTAGATCAAGCATATGAGCATGGAAAAATGGTAAGTACTATATAAGTTACATTTAGATGGTCAACTATTTGTTAGGAATGATATGATTAGTATGCAGCTGTTGGTTCTGCATGTCTTCAATGGCTTGAAGAATTTGATCAATTTATTTATCTCAAATTTCCTTTTCTTAATTCGAAAGCTTCAGAATCTATAATCATGAAATAACAATTCTTTTATTTAGTTGCATAATATTGATGGTCATGAGGTCTGTATTCTCCAAAGAAAATAATATTTGTGCATCACGCCTGTATATTGACCGAATAGTTGTTCTATTACATGTATAGGGGAATAGTCTTCTAAGGATTTTAAATGTTGCCGCATTTGCTGTATCTGGGTATTCTTCATCTGAAGGTCGGCACTGCAAACCATTCAATCCTTTATTAGGTGAAACATATGAAGCTGATTTTCCGGAGAGAGGAGTTCGGTTTTTCTCTGAAAAGGTAAACACATTAATACTACTTCTGTTGAATGATTGTATGATCTAATACTAGATGTCTAAGGTGAAGTTATACCTGCTTTATTTACATCCATCTAAGACAAGATTTGTTCATAGCATTCCTCTTTTGAGCAAAGAATACTACTAACATATCTATAATGACCTAATTTAATTACTGCAATGAGAGTTAGGCAGGTAATTCCCCTGCTTTCTATTGCTGTCCTTGGTGAGGCAGCATTTTTAGCTTTTATATATTCAATTGAATTTATGGATCTCTGTTAGTAATATATTTAAAGGTAATAACTGTTTCTGGTATAAGATTCATAACAAAGAAGCCGTTGCTGCAGCTTTGATGGTGGAAGAATGTAAAAATAAGAAGTGTAACAGAGCAGCAATTCCTTTAATGCATTTCTTTTAGAAATTAGGCTTTAATTTTAAATCTAAGATAGGATAACCTGGAGATCAGAATTCTGGAAGTGTTCTCATTTTTAAGTTCAACTGTTCCGCTAGGATTGCCACAAACAAAGGTCATTGTGTTAAAGGGAACACCTTTGTGGGTTGTTTTCCTGCTAATTAAGTACGCCTGGTTCTCCAATATTGTGATTTTGTCAGTGAAGGAACCAATAGAAATTGAATTTGTAATTGCATAGCTGCGTCACCTGTCATCAATCTTGATATTTTGTGATGCTAAAAACTTCAACAGAATCATCTGTTTTATTATTATTGGAACATTAGTAAAATATTCCATACGATTAAGAAAATTTTGAATCAGTAACTTGATTTCGCTTCTTCTAGACATTAAGAATGAGATATAACTTGGCAAACAGTCATATGTGTTTCTACTCTGTAGTTGAGTGTTGTGCATTTATGTGGTTGCAGCACTCAACTGATGTCAGTAGAGTTGGAAGTATCAGAATTAGGCAATTCTTTTCTATTTGAGAGTTAATACTGCAGTGATGATGGTTGAGTTTGCATCAAAGAACCACCAAGTTCATGAACTGTGAATGATTGAATGTCTATTCTTTAAAGTTCCTAGTTTGATTGTTTTACGTTTTGATGAGTTCAAAGTTGAAAAATTCTGATGCATTTGCTTGATTTAATATGCACTCTTGATTTCAGTTTCTCCATATTTGTTGGAATAGGTGTCTCACCACCCAACAGCCATTGCCTGTCACTGTGAAGGCAGAGGCTGGAAGTTTTGGGGTGATAGTAACCTTAAATCAAAGTTTTGGGGTAGGTCTATCCAGCTTGATCCTGTAGGAACGTTAACTTTAGAATTTGATGATGGGGAGATTTTCCAGTGGAGCAAGGTACGTGGACGTGTTTTACTTATGGTAGTTAATTGTTCAGATGCGTCAATCATTTCTTATTGAAATATAACAACTCTGGAGAATTTCTTACCTTCAGGTTACCACAAGCATTTATAATCTTATACTTGGTAAGGTATACTGTGACCATCATGGGACGATGCATATACGTGGTAATCGTGAATATTCATGCAAACTCAAGTTCAAGGAGCAATCTATTCTAGAACGCAATCCTCATCAGGTAAATGAGGAAGTGTATTTTTGTTCATATGTTAATTCAATCATTTGTAAAGTGTATCTTATTTACATTTGAGAGCCAAATGAAATGGTCATCTTATTGACTAGATAACTTTAAAAGTCACACTTGCTGAACAGGTTCATGGATATGTTGAAGACTGCACGGGAAACAAGGTTGCTACTTTACTTGGAAAATGGGATGAAAGCATGTATTATATGAAAGGAGAAGTGAACAGCAGGCCTAAAGAATTATCTAATGCTACTTTACTATGGAAAAGGGATTTGCCGCCTCCAAACCTCACCCGCTACAACTTTACTTCTTTTGCAATCACATTAAATGAATTGACCCCTGGACTGAAGGTATACACAATGTATTGCATATATGTTGTGTATGCATTCTCATTTCTCTCTTATGTCTATCTAATTGTCTTTTATAGTCATGTCTGATCCGGGTATTTAATGACGGATAAAGGGGAAGCTCCCACCTACTGATTCAAGACTTAGACCGGACCAGCGGTATCTGGAGAATGGGGAATATGACAAGGCAAATGCAGAGAAATTACGACTGGAGATGCGGCAGAGAATGGTACGTTGACCACAATTTTGTGTTTGGCTTGCAACAATTTCATGCTATTACTGCCCCTGCTTTTATCATATGGTAAAGTTTTCCTATTTTGCCTGAAAAGCTAATTGAAGGTTGGATAGATTGTTCATGATAATCAAGTATTTAACTTTGACAACAATATGTAGTTTCATGACTTTCTTACAAGAAACCTGATGATGCATTGTGGCTCAGGTCAATAGCACAGTGTTCTCGATACCATCAGAAATCAAAATAGCTTCTTTGTCATATCGCTTAATCACCTTGAATGCAGTGTGCTTAAGAGGGTTGGGGGTGAAATAAATTCATTCAGATGTAGGAAAAGCCTTTCTTTTAGTCTTGTATCATTTATTGGCTACTAGAGTCATTACCATGATTTTAGAGTTAAGCAGATTCTTCTAATCTCGTTTCCCCCCACTCTCCCCCCCTTGGTTATATATTTTATAACAGCCATTATTTATATTAGACTTATAATATAATTGCATAGTAGACTTATATTAAGCTGAAGTAGCTTAAGTAGCTTAAGTAGACTTATTGCATATTCTATAACAATTATTCACGAAATAATTGTTTGAATGCTTAAGTAGACTTATAATTGTTTTCAGTCAAGGAAATTGCAAGAACACGGTTGGAAACCGAGATGGTTCTTGAGGGACGGTGAAGATGGACCCTTCCTGTATACAGGCGGATACTGGGAAGCACGGGAGAAGGGAAACTGGAATGACTGTCCAAACATTTTTGGTGAAATTAGTGAAAACCTCGTGAATTCCTTTGACGGCTGCTGACTTCTTTTTGATAAGGTATATATATATATACATACATATAATGATATGCTTTCTATGTTCAGCACCTTGAGGATGGATCTCTTAATACATTTTCCGTTAGATCAATATAAATATAATAAGTGTCATCATTTTATTTGTATTCAGATCATCTCATATAAATTATAAATAAAATGATAATCCTTAGGATATTTATATATATATATATATATTGGTGTATCATGGTGATCTGGAGCTGTGTATTTGGGAATATGTTCTCCATAATTTAATTGGTTGACGATGATGCCACTTGATTAATTCCCAGTATGGTACCAGAAGCTTAAAAAAAGAACTGTTTTTTTTTTCTTTTTTGCTGTAAATGCAACAGAGCTTGTTATGCATATGCCCGGAAGCTATTACTGGAACTGAGGACGGGTGTGCTGTTTTACTCCTTGAGAGATCATCAGCATAAAAGGAACTCTGAACAGCATGAAATCCATTGATTCCTCTTCCCTATTATGATCAATTTTTTCTGTTTTTTTTTTTTCTTATTAAGGAGATTGTGTCAAGGTTGACATATATATATATATATATATTAATCCCATGTTTTTGGAGGATAAGGAAGACATGAATAGAATTGTTAACCCTGATTGTTTAGGGCATAGAACAAAAAAAAAAAAAAAAAAAAAATTCAGCAACCTTATCTTCTTGTAGGCATATTCTGTCTGTGTCTCGTCCATGGCCATGGGCTGTAGCAGTGTTTTTTTGTAATATCTCTCTGTCCATTCATTATAATCCTATTTGCTGGATGCTTTGCCTAGCATTGTTTAGGCAACCATTGTATTTTCCCTGTTCAAAATAAATGAACAAAAAGAAGAAAATTATAATCAGTTCTGCAAATCATATATATTGATGTTTTCATCTTCATATTATATTTTTTAATTATACTTATTAAAAATAAAGTAAAATTAAAGAGAATATATATATATATATATATTTTTTTTTTTCCCTTCAATTAAAAGATTCATTAATTTTTATAATTATTTTTGTATGTTTTAAAGGGGTTTTTTTTTTTTTTATTATAAGTAAAAGAAAGTGTTTAAGCATTAATTATAAAAATATGATGATGAGAAAAATATTAATAAATATATGACATTTAAAAGAAAACTTAGATTTTTTTTTTTTTTTTTGGTTTTTTTTCGTATAAATGATTGGACACATTCTGTTAATGAGATATCGACTTTTGGAAAAGTTTGATTACACTTTTAAATATATTTTAATAGCCACTTTCAGGGCAGTTATATATTGGCGAGGTGGGTGGATGTATGTAGGCCATCTCTTTTCCCCGCTATTGGAAAAACGCAAAATATATATATATATATATTATATATTATTAATTACTAGTGGAAATTCAATGTACATTTTTTTCAGCTTCATTTTTATGCTTCAAACAAAATGGTCAGAGAAAGTAGGAAATACATTTATTTTATTATCAATGATTGAGCCTTCTCTTTCTTTTTCTTTTCCTTTTTAGATCAACTTATTGGAAATTTTCCACCTGCTATCCACAAGACAACGTTTTCTATTTTTTTTTTCCTCAATAAATTATTAATTTAACAGATTCTTCTTTTTTTTTTTTTTTTTTTTTTTTTTTTTTTTCAGATAAGATCTCCAGTCTTTTTGCTTCAAATAATATATATATATATAAAAATGTTAGATGTTGTACTGATTTGATTTGAACACGATTTGAATCAAGATTCACGAGGAAGATTTTCAATAGTATTGCAAATTTTGTTTTTTTTTTTTTGTTTTTAATTAATTAAAAGGTTTTTTTTTTTTAAATATTTATAAAAATAATATATAATTCAATTAGTAATGGTCTGATTTACGAGGATGAAGATAAGAGAAATCATATATTAGAGTGAAACTAAAAAAAAAAAAAAAAAAATCTAAATATTTATAAAATTGATTATTATTTTTATAATGCTAGAATGAATTTGTGACTATATATATGTCTAACTGTAAATACCTAATTTACTTTATATTTTCAGAAGAAATTCTTGTAATATGTCTAATATTATTAAAAAAGCAAAGAAATATTCAACTGAGATTAAGTATATACATCCTTAGTTATATCACAAACCAATAATTTTAAACCAAAAAAAAAAAAAAAAATGAAAAAAGAAATGAAAAACAGAATTGCTTTTCTTCCACCAAAATTCAAATTCCATTCAAGAGAGATTTTCCAAAGCATCCCTCAAGCAGAATATTGCCAGTGATATATCTGGCTACATATTTTATATTTTGCATTATTTTTATCCTTTTTGCATGAAAAAGGAAAACATTAAAAAAAAAAAAAAAAAGAGGAAAAAAAGTAAAAATGTACATGAAGAAGAGCCTTATCTTTTATCTTTTCCATTTTCTCCATTTTTTTTTTCCTTACATGGAAAAGATAGTTAAACCTGTATTACAGTCAAAATTATTAAAAAAAAAAAAAAAAAAGAAAGAACAAAAAAAAAATGATGTAGCTCCGTTCTTCTGGGATCTTCATCAGTGGCAAATAGGTCCGGTAGACTCTTCCAATTCAATACCCTCGTCGGCGAATCTCTTCTCTTTGTAGATGTACCATTTAGCACACATGAAGAAGAACATAAAATTCAAAGCACTCATGACTGCCAAAAGCCAGTAGAAATCATAAAGCCTTCCTTGGTTAAGGTTGTCTGCAATCCATGGCTTTTTTCCAGTCACGTTGTGAATTATACTAACCAAAACCGAGCTCAAGAAAAAACCTAACGAAAGCGTGCTCAGGAACAAACCCGTACTCATCGTCTTCATCCCTTTAGGACACTCTTTCAAGAAGAAATCCAGTTGTCCCACGTATATAAATGCTTCCCCTGACCCTACCAATATAAACTGCGGTAGCAACCAAAACACCGTGAGTGGAACAGTCTTCACGGGATCGTTCGTCAGACCATTGGCTCTGGCGACGTGCAGCCTCTTGATTTCGCAGAGTGCGGCTCCGCACATGCCAAGAATTGACAGGGTGAGCCCGACGCCGATGCGCTGAAGTGGAGTGAGTCCGTACGGGTTGTTTCGCACCCTTTTAAAGATCGGCATGATGAACCGGTCGTAGATTGGAACTGTAACCAGAGTGCTCAGCACGAAGAAACCAGTCATGGCTGCAGATGGGATTTCGATTTTCGAAGGATTTGATTTTGCGTTGCATCGTGGAGGCTTGGGCGACCGAGAATGTTGTCATTTGAGCATGTACCGACCAGAACATTAGCGTTGTGGCCCAAATGGGTAGCATTCTGATCAGCATCTTTACTTCTTCGACATCAGTTAAAGTGGAAAGGTTCCATTTGTTCGTTACACCCATCTCATCAGAGTCCTTGATTGCTGCTTTGTCCAAGAAACTGTGGGGAAAAAAAAAAAAAACATTCATTAAGAAACAAAACCCTAAAATTGATCAAACCAACCAAACCAGCACTTTTTCCTTCCTAATGAAAGTACCCCTAATACAATATTCGGAGTCAATTAATTCCTTAGCTCATTAATGTCCAAACATATCAAAATTGTGAGAGTAGTACTGATTTATTCCTGCCCTACGTACAAACTAAGTACTAACCCTTTAAAAGAAACTATTGGAATACCAGGCCTATATACAAACCAATAATTCTAACCACCTAATGAGGTCAGCTTCAGAGATATATATATATATATATATATTGCTGTAGACGGCCATGAGCCACCGTAAATTCTTCATGCCTTAGGTTTATAAATTTTCCGTACATAGTCAGGTAACTGTAATATATATATATATGGACATGATTTCCCGGAAGAAAGCTCTAGAAAATGTGAGAAAATGGCTGAGAAAACATAATTATTCAATGAAATACTTCTTCTATATATATATATTGCTATATCATGAAATGAGAAAAAAGAAAGAAATTAAAGCTTCATTCGATAGAGCGACATAATTCAATATTCATAACAGTTTTTTTTAGATTTTTAAAATTTTTTTTTTTAGAATGCAAATATTATTATTATTATTATTATTATTATTTAAAAAAAATCACAAAAAGTTTCAATAATATTTAAAAATAATTGTACAGATTCGTGGAATAAATAGTAATAATAAATTAGTGTTTAACCTATAATTTATAATTTAGGTAGTGTATATTTAAAAAGTATACACATATATATCTATATATGTAATTGAAGAGGTTGTAAAGTTCAACGCGTGACATCTTTTTAAGTGTAAAGAAATTAAAGAGGGTACTCGTGCTACTAGGAAAAAGGTCGGTAAACAGTGAAGAATCACATAATTAGGGATATATGTGATGTCGTCACACGGTTACTAAAATTTATATTTATATTCTTCAAAAAAAAAAAAAAATTATATTTATATATAATAACTTGGGGAGGTCTCATCCAGAGAAACTTAATTAAGTATAATTATAGCTTTGTTCAATTTTCAGCACTACGTCAATAATTACTCGAATTATATAGTATATTCCAAGTTGGAGAAATATTCTAGAATATTTGGTGAATTATTCTGGGGATCTTATTGGATGATACAGGGTGCGGAGAATCGTTTATAACCAATTAAAATTAAAATATCCATCAAGAAATGACTTATCATAAACCTCTAGAGACACTGTTATATAATTAAATAATGCCCACCCTAGTTAGATTCATCCTAAACCAAGCTAAATTAAGAAACTCGTTCTTATTACAGTCAAAGCAAGACAACAATTTTGTTTGTCAAGAGATTCCGTGTTGTAATTTTATCGATAGTTTAGGAAAAGAAAAAAAAAAAAAAAGATTTAAATTTATTAATATAATGGGAAGTGTAATGGTAAGATTTTAAGTGTAGTTGTTTATGTGTGTGACAAAATTTTAATGCATGTGACATAGAAGAGCATCAAATTTACAAGGAGGAAGTGAAAAGTACGTACCGGAACTTCTTGCTATGAGGTAAGCTTTGCTTCTTTTTCTTGCTTCCTTGTGAGGGAATATCATCGACGTTGAAGAGAAGGGAAGAATCGGAGGGTGCCTCCAAGTGTCTCTTTCTCCAGGCAGCCACCAGAACGGAAGCAATCTGTGTTAATGGACTGCCCACCAGTTTCTTGAATCGGTACCTCCTGGTGCCAGATAAGAAAACCATCAAGCCGACAACAATTGCACATGCGCAGATACCGTAGCCCCATTGTCTTCCTACGTTATCTTGGATGTAGACCATTACGGTAACTGCACACAGCGATCCCACGCTTATGAAGAAAAAAAACCAGTTGAAGAATTTTATCATTCGGGTTCTCTCTTTCTTGTCCGTATCGTCAAACTGGTCTGATCCGAATCCTGAAACGCTCGATTTTAGGCCACCGGTTCCCAGTGCTGTCAGGTACAGTCCCAGGTAGAGGACTAGCAATTGTGTGGTGTTTGCAGGTATGCACGAACTGCTACCCTTTTCACATTTTGGTGGTCGCAGACTCGGGATTATGGTTGAGATTGTTAAGATAGTCACACCCTGTCAACAGAAAAAAAAAAAAAAAACGAATTAATTAAACAGAAATAGAAAGAAATGAAGCAAGACTTTTTCGATTCTCCTCTTCACAATTACAAGTGGGATTCTCTTTATATATATATATATATCGATATGCTTTTTCAATTTTCCACTTAAAATTGAGGTCATGGTAAGACTTTGGTGAGCAATTCTAGTTCGATCTTCCACTTCACAGTTGGGAATATCTGAAATCCTCTGTTACTTATTCGAGCTTCCCCATCTCAGGGAGAGGATAAAATATACTCCCATCTCTTTGGTTAACATTTTAAATTTAAGAAATTCCTTTTCACCATATCGATCTTCCTCTTCACAGTGTCTGATGTAAAACTCTGGACTTTTGTGTAAAAAAAAGAAAGAAATGAAGACCTTTGAATTGTTACGTACCATGGCTTGAACAGTGGCAAAAATGGCAATGGTCAGATACCTGCAATATATATATATATATATATAAAAGAAATTAAATAGAAACCGATTAAAATTAAAATGGTCATTTAAATTATATGCAAATTAAGTTGGAAGGAGAAATATATATATATATATACACAAACCTTCCGAGGAATGTGTCAGCAACGAAACCACCGAGCAAACACAGCATGAAGGACGTTCCAAGAAAGTTAGTAACAGTATTGGCAGAGGTAGCATTGCCCAAATGCATTGTCCCCGTCAAGTAAGTAACCAAGTTAACAGCTATACCTAAAGTTGTCAACCTCTCGAAAGCCTCAACCACTGAACACAATTAAAGAGAAAAACAAAAGAAAATTTCAGAGATTCATTCATCCCAAAACCGAATCATAATATATATCTATACATATATAAATAGAAAAGACTGATTGGAGACCTAGAATGGTGGCAGCACTCGTCCAACCACCGGTGGTGGACCTTACAGCTGGACGACCTTTGTAGTCGGAGGCATCAGGGAGGGTTTCAGCATCATGCTGAGTTTGAGGAAGAGACATATTGTTTTTTTGTTTTGGTTTGTTTGTTTATTCGTGTCGAAACTGAAGTAGTTAATTAAGTTAAAGAGACGAAAACAAGGGAGCAATTCTGTAAAAGCTTAGAGATTGATGGATGCAGAACTAGACAGACAAACTTAGAGACAGAGGGGGAGAGAGTAATTTCTGGTGGATGGATTCGTCTGAGTTGATTCCAGTGCCCTTTTATAGGTGCAATTTTTGAACTGTTTGGCTTCTCTTTATCTCTTAACCCATTTATTTAATATTTACAAAAACCTCATAGCTTCTTAAATTAACACCCCCCCAACCCCGCTTCTTCCAGTGGAGAATTTCTAATTTCTTTCTTTGTTTTTTTTGGTCCAACCGTGTGAGAACGCAAAACATAGCCAGCCAAACAATCTACAGTGAGAAGGAGAAAATTTAAAACAAGGTGGTAGTCTAATGACCTGACTATCCTTACTTAGTTACCTTTATCTAGCTTATCAAATAGAGATGTCCTGAGTTTAAATCTCATCAAGAACGGTCTTGTTACAACATTTCAGCCTGCAGTCAAAAAGGATAATATGTCTCTCAAATCAATCAATAAAGATACAAAAAAAAATAAAAAAATAGAAAAATTTTAAATATAGTGTTGTATCGCATTACTTTCTTAACGTATGATAGTATGACAAACTACTTCAAAATTTATCACGTAACTTCTTTATTACTTAAAATTTGTCTTAGTCAAATTCTTACATTATAAAAATAGAGTTACATTAGTAATTTTGATTAACTTTTGCAGCATGCCATAAGAGTCATGTGGCTGCACTGAATATTAAAGTGTATATGTATATAAATAGTAATCATCTCTTTATATATTTGTTTTAAATTTTTGCATTTATTCTCCCTCTTTGAATATAGTTAAATAATTATCAATTATTTAATTATTTTTAATATAAAAGTAATAAATACAACATATATAAATCTTTTGACAAGAAACCATAATTTTCTGTTCTTAATCATAATAGTTTTATATAGATAAATATAAAACTAATATTTGAAATTTTACATCATAAGTCACATACTTTTTCATATTACCAAATATATTACATCATTATTATATTATGTTTATTATTATTATTATTATTATTTTTATTTCGCAAAAAAAAAATTATTATTTTTTTAAAAAAAGACAATTCAAATCCGCTCTTGATATAATTTTCCCCTATAATTGCATGTGATATGGCCTCTGTGTGCAATTATTTTCTTTTCCATTTTTTTTTAAACAATCATTTTTGAATATTACTAACCATTCAAAATCAAACAAATGTACAATGATAAGGCTCAGTAACTTTTTCAG
>JAXGGT010000131.1:4724737-4754260 GCA_035583425.1 Marsdenia floribunda | reverse complement strand
TATATCTTAATTATATTGATAATTGATTTTTATAATATTAATAAATTTAAAAATATTTTCAACATATTAAAAAAAATCATATTATGTTCTTTACATTAAAAAAAAATAGTCTAGGGACTAAACTGGATGCTCAAAATAGTTTTGGGATTGATTCGGCTATTTCTCAAAAAAAAAATTTTACCAGCAACTTGTTTGGAAACTTGCTAGGGGATTACCTTGGAAGCTTAAAAATTGATTGAGGACTGAATTTGGCTAAAAAAAAGTTTAAGGACTGAATTGACTGTTCGAAAATAATATGGAGACTGAACCGACTATTTTTCCATATTTATATATATATAAATATATTGTTTTTCTTTTCTTTTCTTTTGATAAAACGAAATACTGAAAAATACAGCTGTATGCTAAAAATTATCGTCCCCTCAGAGAAAAGATGGCTACTACTTTCGATTTTATGCCCTATTAATATGGACGTCTAAAATTCAAAATATGTTTGTTTGTTTTTTTTTTTTTTTTTTTTTTTTGGAGATTCTAATGGTGTTTTTAGATTGGAACTTTTTTTAAGAAAGTGCATTTTTTCAAAAAGAATTGAGTTTATTACTAATAAAGAGGAGTAAAGTGGGACCAATGTAAGATGTTGTCTAGTAAGTGGAGACAAAAATAATATATTTTATTAGTGTAATGATGATTTTTTATTTGAATTATATATATTTATATGTATATATTGAATATTTATAGTAAGTGAGTGAATTTTTTATTTATTTTTTTGCCACCTCATCGAACATGAACAGTAACATGTCAGATTTATGTCCAAATAAGTACAACTATTTTTTTTGAGTTTGAGTGAAATTTTAAAAAAAAATCCTAGTCCAAAAACAACCTAAGTATTCAACTAACATAGACTAATGTGAGATTGAATCCAACCAAATTCTTTTACACCGTTTGCTTTTTATCTATTTTTTGTCTTACCTTTATAAATGAAAGAAAAAATAAATAGTAATAAAAATTGACCGTAACTAGTGAACTTTCTTCGAAGATATTTCTTATAAATCCAACACTCATAAAGAGAATTTTGTTGGCATATATAGAGAGAGAAATATTCCTATTAATAATTATGTCAATCTTAGATATATATACAAAAAAATAATAATAATAATCTCGATAGAAAATATTTTAATTGAAAAATTCTAAATTTTGATCTTAGACAACAACTTATTATTGAGTCTTACATCAAAATGGATATCACTAAGTAATGATGAAATTATTATCACCAAAGTAATTATTTAGTTATCACAATTTTTTTTTTTTTTTCCATTCATAAAATTAATACCAAACTCAAAACATGAAAGATAAATTAAGAAACAAAATTTATTATCATTAAGAAGCCAAAGAGAGCATTAGTTGTTTCGTTATGATTCAATTACAAAGTTAAGCAAACAATTAAGGAATCAAAAAATTAAGTTTCATAACATTTCTTTTTATTTCATGGCATGTATCAAAAGCATATATATGTATATATATATATATATAATTATATATTACACCCCAACATTACCATTATTATAATTAATGCCAAAGCCAAAAGAATAATCCTTAGATGAATATGATGAATCACGTAATAACAAAAAAAGTGTAACGTGCATGATGAAGCAAAAGAACGCCTTCTTCGAACCAAGAACTAATTAAAAACCTCATGAGAAAATCATACAGCCAATTGTCGTCAAGGGACAACATGGTTCAACAGAGTTCAAATTATTCCATCTATAATATAATTAGACTATATTTTATAAGTGGAATAATTAACCAGAAAGTGCAAAATTACAAAACTAATCCAATAAAAACTGCATTTAGCTTTAGTTTTTTTTTTTAATTTTTGAAAATATCAAGAATGAATGTCGCCTGTATGTTACCTGAAAGTGTAAAAAGGTATCAGACAAGCGTAAGCACATGATCTTATAAATCTAATATTGGTTTTTCTGTGCTCAAATTTTCTTTTGTCTGTCTGCATTGTAAAAGCTGAAGAAATTGCATATGCCCTAGAAGGTGCTATGGCTGTATTCCCTTTCCTCCATTGCATTAGCTGTCTGCATCTATTTGTATTCTTCTTCTTCTAGATAGATCCCATCTTGTGATATATACACGTGTCATGCTTCACCACATTTTCCGGTTAAACACAAAAAAAAAAAAAAAAAAAATCAAGATACGGCATAGCAGAGTATGCGAAGATAAAAAGAAATTTTTCACCAATTAGAATCTGTCCTAGGGTTTGCCCGATCCTAAAATATGAAGATGGTAGGGAAGTACTGCTGCAGCAGTACACATAAACGAAGGGTTCCTAGCTATAACCCACCATTGTGCTTAATTTGTTCAGACATTTAAAAAAAAAAAAAGGGAGAAGTTTTGAGTCCCGTGAATAGGTATTCTTTCAGACCCCGAACATGGCAGGCAAAAACTTGGCTGTCCAAGAAAAGCTATTACTAGCAGGATTCCTTTCGATCACATGAAACCCATAATTGTAGCTGCAGATCTTTTACTACACCAATTGATTTCCTCTAAGCGCTATGTTACTATTGAACAATTGGCCAATAATAATGAGGAGGCACCGGTGTAGTAAGAAATCTCAAAAACAAGAAACAAAAGAGGATGAACTAATCATGGTCTTAGAAAGCTAGATTTAACTAACGTATTTCCTACCCAGTTAAGATCCAGCATAACCCATCTCTATTATGAGCAAAACAAAAAATTGGAAAACCATTTTCGAAAGCGATTGCAGCATGAGTCATATAGTTTATTATGAGAAACGTACAAAAAAAATATTAATCAAGAGCCAGGCCAAAGCTGTCACCTCAAGGGAATGAGGGAGCTTCTATTCAATTCTTTAGACAAGTGTACATAATTTGCATAATATACGGCTTACCCATCGACCCAGAGGCCAGAACATTGCCAGTTCACTGCCAATCTCCAATAGTCTTCTAGTTTAGCTACTATTAATATTACTAAACATTCGTGATTACATGAAAGAAAAACGATTTCCACTTACTTACAATTAATCACAGACTTTCCCGATTCCCCACTATGGGTTATGCATATCTTGAAGGATGTCTTAGAACAAGATTCAGTATGAGGTGAAGTTCATGAATATTATACTTTTAGGGGTCACAATGAAACTAACTTTCACAGGGCCTACAGAATAGTGGTTTTTTTGGTAACTCAGTATCCTCATTGATTAATTCGGGAAGAATCAATAAGAAAAATTTCTAAAATTATAATACACAGCTAAAATACAACACTACCTCTTACGTGACAAGACGTGTAAAGATACCTAAATGAAGAAAATCAAGCCCACCTTGTTCTCAAGATAGCTGCTTTAAGCTAAGAAAGACGACCATAAATCAGAAATGGTACATTTTGTTTTCGGCCAGATAATTAGTAATGGTTCTTTGCTCCTGTTGTATTAAGGGTAGGAATACACTAGATCAGTTATCTTTTAGCCTGCACCAATCTTTCAGAGATAAGCAAGAACCTTGGGGTCGAAAATTAAAATTCAGCACTGATCAAAACCTAAGGAAAATATTTTTCTTTTAGTTCTCCCCTCTTTTTCCCTCTGTATGAAATAAATTGTAGGATGCCAGAGAGGCTATTTTGACAAATTAATATCCATATGGAAATACAAATTGCTAGCAAATCACTTGCACTAGGATAAGATGAAAATGACAGAACAACAAAACTCATAATCTCCTTCATAGAAATTTAATGCACGTAGTAGATCAAGCCAAATGCATGTGCCCCAGTGCCATTAAAGTGATGACAGTGATAGAGGAGAGCAAAAGTAGTAAGCTCTACGTTTTTCAAATATATATATATATACACATATATAAGTTATTTTACACCCTTGGATACAAATAAAATTTAAAAAGAGAATATGTTCTTAATTATGAAACTGTCTAAAAGTGTCCTTAATCAAATTATAAAAAATAAAAATTGATGAGTTACACGAGAAGTAATAATGTTAAAAAAGAAAAAATGAATGAATACTTAAACCAATTCCAGAACACAATTTTTATTTTAATAAGAATTCCTCGTTCCCCTTGTGAAGGAAAGGGGCAGCACTGGACAATTTTTGAAAACAAAACTAATCAAATGAAAATGATTCTTTTCCCTTGATGACAGATGTCTTGTTCTTTCCTGACACCCTCTAGACAGGCATCATTGAAGCAATATATATATATAACATAAATCTGCTACTCAACATCAGGATTGGGACTCAAACCCAACCAAAAAACAGTAGTGCAATACTGGGGCTCATAGTAAGGAGCAGGTCCCCCAGTATGTTCTAACTATTAGGAAAATAAATAAATAAATAAAATGGACACACTGATGCAGTGAAATAACAATCAGTGTAAGCATTCAGAAGAACGACCAAATGGGCTCAGGACTGGGATTCAGTGGACATGGCGTAAGTAGCATAATCTAACATTCTGTACTGATTGCTAGAAAATTTCAATATCAGTAATTAAAAATCAAGTAATCAAGCATCACAATACGCATGCATTAAATCAGATCCATACTTACCTCTATTGCACAGATTATATTTTTAAAATGTAGAGAAAAGAGGGGGCGGGGGGAACCCTCAAGTTCCAGCATGAAAGGGAACCAAAGATTAACTCATTGAGAACTAACATGTACTTAATAAACAACTTCCTGTCCTCTTATAACCCAAAAGAATCCCAACCCTTAAAACAATAAAAAATAATAATAACAAAACCCCAAGCAAAGTGAGGGAATTCTGAGATATATTTGGCATCAAGAAAATTAATCGCATTACTGTCAAGGGTAGAAGCCCAAATTTTCAGATATTTCAAGATCACGAACAGAGATAATATACTAGAGACAATCAATCTCCTCTTCTGAATCAGGTAATGGAATTTGATTTATGAAGTCCATGTAAATGCACTTATCTTGGATTATTATGTATTTGTAATTTTTCATTTATGACTCTATAATGGCTGTATATATGAAAGTGAATTATCCTTTGGTTGAAAAATAATAACAATAATAAATTAAAAAAAAAAAACCCAGCATATATGGCTTTAAGCAAATTAAAATTGAGCTATTCAATCAGGGATGTTACAGTTCACCATGAGTATTTTCATAAACTTTATTGAAATATCGGAAGACACGAAAAAGGGGGAAAAAAAAAAAAAAAGAGAAAAACACAACTCGTCTGCACCTTTAGGTGAACCAGATAACTAAGGTTCTCCACCAAGCTCCACTCTTAGGTTGTCGTATGGATAGACCTTTGGCACCTGGTGAAAGACCAAAACATTTCATATCTAATTGAAGGAAAGCCAAATACGTTACAAAAAATATAAGTGTGTCCCAGAGAGATGATGAAACAACCCAATCCAAGTGTAGCTCAAATTATCAAATTTTCTTGACTATAGATTACTGTAGCTTTAATTGATGTACTCAGTCACCCTCCAAGCCAAATCAATTTATTACGAGAAATGATACTTGTTTCCATTAAAGGAAAAGGTCTATGTGATCATAGTAAATGATCATAGCAAAGAAAGCAGCAGAACTTGCACAACAAGAGATACTTTTAATATTTTTCTTCCAAGTGCACCATTGACTTCCTATCTACATCTCCATTAGCCACTAGTAAACATTCCATTCTTGTCTCACAAACCAGCAAGACATACCCATTCTAGAAGGTACTAAAATCTATTTAGTTTTGGTGACCACAGCTAAAAGTGAAAGAAAACTTGAGTCACGTAAGATAATTATTAAAACATTTAAAATATCATAGCTAATTATGTGTGACACCTTCAACATGTTAGTTCATAAAGAACATGAAACTTTAGTGGAAGTTCCTAAAACTGGGATCCAGGTCATCCAGTGGCAAAGTCATCAAGAACAGCCATAACTGAACAAAATATAGATCCTTATCATGATTACAATCATAAATCTAACATTTATTTATATGATAAGCTAAGGAAGGCATTTCTCCATCGAGATTCTTAACTACCAATCTCAAGCATGGGATCAGTAATCACTCTATCTAGGCAGAAGTTCTCATGCAGCAAGGAGCAGCTTCACCTTACAAACAACTGCTCATAAGATTTGGTATAGAAATCATAAAGATCAAACTAGAGATGTTTGATCAAGTAGACTAATCAGCCACACCATTATACACAAAAAAAAAAAAAAAAAAAAAAGTACCATTAACAACATCCATAATACAATCAAGCCAAAATACCGGTTCTTTGCATCACTTAACCAATCTAAAGCAGTAATATATAAGATCTTTAAAGGACAATAAAATTTTTAAAAAACAACAATAAAGTTTCCAAGTTTCTTTCCTAATCCAATTGCCTTATATTATGCCCCAGTAGAAAATGCAGCTACGATGAACATAAATCATTGAAACTGCAGATTCATAAGCTGGTCTTTTATGCATTACATTAAATGTCAGGTAAAGGAATGATATTGAACCATTCCTTTACTACACCTAAATGCAAGGAAAGCATTGCACACATTTTGACTAGAGAACATCCCATTAAATTCAATAACTAGAATCTCAAACTACAAGAGGTATCAGAAACAGCTATATGACCTGGATAGAAAATAAGTTAAATGCATTCAGATCAAAATAACAATGCATGTTCAAATTATGGAAAGATAAACTGTAAGAGGCTCAAAAGCTCTGGACTTACATAAGGGATTTTTGAAGCTTTGTCGTTCCACGCAGCTAGAAGCCCAAGTGTAGCAAAAAAACCTAATCCTCCAGCCCACCAACCTAGTGCTTCATACTGAAAGAAATAAAAAGAAAATAAAATTATTTCATATCTGATTGAGCCCTAAAGACATATCACAATTTTAATATTTCATTTCCATTTCAAATGGAAATCCTAAAACAATCGAGTTTTATTTTTTAAAAAAAGAACAGTGAGTTCCAGTGTCAAAAGTATTTCACCTTTCCAACGGTATTAGCAATTCTATCAATGCAAGGTTCTGGAAATGGAGTCCCGTTGTCCCAGACCAATTCATCATTCACAGGCAGCTAAAATTAAATAAAGAGGGGGGAATCAACAAAGCAGTTATTTTCACTGTATGTTCAATTTGAAAAAAAAAAAAAAATGCAGATTGAATATGAAAATCAAGAAAGAAATATTACGGGTTTGTCGGGGACGATGTGTTTGCCGACTGGAAGCCCCATACCAGATCGGAGGCGCAGAGAGGAACTAACGGAGCGGGAAACAACAGTGTTTCCGCCCATAATACGCGACGCTACGTGGCTCAATCTGCCGGCCATATTTGCCAGTCGGAATTTAGCTCTGAGTATCTTTGCGTTGCCGAAACTCTGAGAGGATCAGAAATCGGAAGTTTTGCTCAATCAATTTTTTTCGACCCGTCATCTGACATACATACAGACATATAGAAACGACATCGTTCCATTCTCTCAACAACTAATTGTTTATATGTTTATATGTAATTAGTAATAATATAGATAATAGATTTCACAAATAATAATAATAATATAGATAATATATTCCTTCAAAATATATATATAGATGATAGATAAATATAATATAAATAACAATCAATTTATATTAGTTTTAGATAGTACTTTAAATTTTTTTTTTTTTTTTTTTTGAGCCGATGCTTCTTGTGCATCATTTATAATATTTATATTATAAATATATATATATATATATATATATATATGAGTGAAATTTCAAAATTATTTAACAAAAATTACTTGCTTTTTTATCTTTTAAAACTAATATTAATAAAAATAAATTATAATTTTTCTTAGTTATTAAACACTACTAAATTTTATTTTTATTAAATTTTCAATTGTTAGTTATATTTTTAATAAATAATTATAAAAATATTATTTTATAATATTTTAATATTAAAATTATAATTATTTAAATTTTCTATAAAATTTTATATTATAAAATTAGTATTCAAATACACTATTAGATGACAATATGGCATAAGTCAATTGATAACATCCGTACTTTTTTTTTTTTTTTTTGGTAATTATATAACATTCATATTTAAATGCAAAAGTTCATTAGTTCGAATCACATTTGAGACAAAAAAAAAAAAAAAAAAACCCTCAAAATTTTCAAAAAATAAAATAAAATAAAATACACTCCTTAAGTTTTTATATAACTTTGAAATGTTTTGGTATAAACTTTTCTTACTTTTTATTTTTATTATTATTTTATGTTGGCAAATTAGTGTATTTGGTCCCCAAACTATTTTTGTTGTGCAAGTTATGTCCCTATAAGTTTGTTTTGTCTTATTAGATCCCCAAACTATTTTTTTACTTGCACAGTACTTCTTTCAGTCTATAATTAGATGGTCAACACAAAGTCAACGTTATTTTTTTTTTTTTAAAATGAGGGGTAAAATTGATATTTCACTTTTTTTAAAAAAATTTAATTCTTCAATTTTAATTTGGGACGTAACTTGAACTTGCACCATAAATTGTTTCGGGACTAAACTTGTCAATTTGACATTTTCCTCTTTTTAATTCAAAAAAAATAAATTTCAGGGATGGGTTTTGAACCCCAATCCTCTTGAACATAGAGGTATATTACTAACCGTTACACAAATAAAACATTATGATAGTAATGTAACTATCTTAAACTCAAACCCTAAAACACTAAACCCTAAACCCTAAACTCCAATCCCAAAACACTAAAGACTAAACCCTAATCCCTAATCCCTAATCCCTAATCCCTAAACACTAAACCCTAAACCCTAAACCTTAATCCCTAACACTAAACCCTAATCCCTAAACATTAAACCTTAAACCCTAAACCCTAACACGAAACCCTAAACCTTAACCTGTACACACTAAACCCTAAACACTGAACCTTAAACCCTAAACCCTAAACCCTAAACCTTAATCTCTAAACACGAAATCTTAAACCCTAATCCCTAAACACTAAACCTTAAATCCTAAACCCTAACACTAAACCCTAAACCCTAAACCTTAATCCCTAAACACTAAACCCTAAACACTAAACCTTAATCCCTAGACCCTAAACCTTAATCCCTAAATACTAAACCTTAAACCCTAAACTTAAATCCAAAACCCTAAACCCTAAATCTTAATCCCTAAACTCTAAACCTTAAACTCGAAACCCTAAACCTTAACCCTTAATCCCTAAACCCTAAATCTTAAACCTTAATCCCTAAACACTAAATCCTAAACCATAAACCCTAATCCCTAAACACTAAACCTTAAACTTGCCAAAACACTAAACACTAAATGCTTAAGGTTTAGTGTTTAGTTTTTTGGCAAGTTTAAGGTTTAGTGTTTAGGGATTAGGGATTAGGGTTTAGTGTTTAGGGTTAGGGTTTAAGGTTTATATAGGGTTGAGGTTTTAGGGTTTCGAGTTTAAGGTTTAGTGTTTAGGGATTAGGGTTTAGGGTTTAAGATTTAGTATTTAGGGATTAGGGTTTAGGGTTTAAGGTTAAGTGTTTAGGGATTAGGGTTTCGGGTTTAGTGTTTAGTGTTTAAGGATTAAGGTTTTAGGTTTTGGGTTTAGGGCTTAGTGTTTAGGTTTTTGAATTTTGGATTTGAGTTTAAAGCAGTTGATATTACTATATAATATTAAAATGGCTTAAAATAAATATGGAGTTTTGTTGGTTTATTGGTTAGTACCATCTCTCACATTTATTTTTTTGAATTAAAAAGACGAAAAAGTCAAATTGACAAGTTTAGTTCCCAAATAATTTATGGGTGTAAATTACGTCCTAAATTAAAATTGGATGATTAAAGTCAAAAAAAAAAAAGTGAAATACCAATTTTACTCCTCATTTAAAAAAAAAAAAAAAAAAAATTAACGTTGACTCTGTGTTGACTATCCAATTGTGAACAAAAGGACGCAGTGTGCAACTAAAAAATAAGTTTGGGATCTAAAAAGACAAAACAAACTTATATAGGAACGTAACTTGCACAACAAAAATAGTTTAGGGACCAAATACACCAATTTGCCTTTTATGTTAATAAAATAAATAAATAATTGACACCAATTTGCACACTGTTTTTTTTTTTTTTTTGGTAAGTGGGTGTAGCATTAAGATAAAAATAAACAAAACTGACATCAAAAAGGACATTAGGTCCCCCCCTCCCCACCCCCCCGGTCGCACCAAACAGCAGGTGGCAAGAGAGATGGATCCAATGCTCCACAAAAGTTAACGGTTTTCGCCCATTTGGCTAAGTTCATTAGTTAAAGTTCAAGAATTCATTAAACAATAACTATTGGTGATGGTTATCGACAGTTAATACTTGGTTACCTAAGACAAAAAGAACTAATAAGTAAAAAGGAAAAAAAAAAACAAAACAAAACAATTAACTAACTATTAAATTTATTGCACATATGGTACACGGTGGAAGTAAAGGAATAATACAAAATTTCGACAAATTAATGGAAATGTAATCCAAGAAGACATCTTGAGAAGCCCCCAAGAAATCATACTTTAATAGTTCATCAAATGTCCAAGTGCTTTTGCACCTCCAAAATGGCCATAGCTGAGTTCTTGAGTTGGTTTGCTTCCATATCAGTCAACTCCACATTGGTCACACCCAAGACTCCATTCCTTCCAAGCATAGCAGGTAAGCTCAGAAACACATCTCCTCCATTGATCCCATACAAGCCCTTTGCAAGAACTGAGACAGGGTGAATCCTTCTCTGATCTCTTAATATCGTCCGAGCCAAGTTTGCAGCAGAGTATCCAATTGCCCAAGATGTGTAACCCTTGAGACTAATCACTTCGTATGCACCTTGTACAACTTCTTTCCGGATCTGTTCCAGTGTTTCTTTTTCGTACACAATCTGTTGTTTGTCTAAAAAGCTCAGGAATGGTACTCCACCTACGTTTATGCTTGACCATAGTGCCACTGAACTGTCCCCATGCTCCCCAATTATGTATGCCTGGTGTAGTTAATTTTGTTACTTCTCAAATCAAGATAATCACTTCACTGCCATTAACCCAACTTTCAACTCCACACGACATTAATGATATAATGCTTCTCAAGCAGAATTACCACAATTGTACACGTAAAGTCTCACTCTTACATGTGCCATGCAAGTAAAATGATTAAATTACCGCATTTTATATATGTATATATGCTGCTAAGGCAGACTGGTATATATTGATATTAATGATATTATAGAAAATAATGGATCCTACCTATTTGGCACAAGAAGAAAAGCTGATAAAGGCTGCTTCTTTACCATTAAAATAAGCAGTATAATAGCAGTTAGATAACCAGTCACATTAACTACTCCATATGAGGTTGACAACCAATAAGGTGTCCATTGGTCAATAAAATGAGCATTGATAATCTATCATGTACTAGTAGGTTATTTTTTTTCAGCTAGCTACTTTACCAATCAAAATCATGTAGACATTAATTAAAATAATCAACTCACATGAATCATATGAAAATGTTTGATCAGAATCATCAGATTGTGAATTGTGAAGCAAAAATTGTTCCTAATTGAAAGAATATAAAGAATGAGAGGGTAATTTAGATCTGAACTTGCCTGGACGTCTTGGGCATTGACATCAAGATGATCTGCTAACAAGAACCGAAACCTTGAAGAGTCAAGGTTTGTACCTGAACCAATAACTCTGTTCACCGGGAACCCAGAAAGCTTCCAGGCGACATAGGTAAGAATATCAACGGGATTGGAGACGATCATAAGTATACAGTCAGGGGAGTACTTAGCCAGCGGCGGAATAATAGCCTTAAACAAAGTCAAGTTCCTCTGGATAAGATTCAGCCTACTCTCACCGGAAATCTGCCGAGCACCGGCGGTGACAATGCAAAGATCGGAACCAGCAGTAATGGAGTAGTCAACAGAAGCGATGATTTTAGTCCTGGGAAGGAAAGCGGCAGCGTGTTGAAGATCAAGCATTTCACCGCGGAGCTTGTCAGCCTTGGCGTCAACAAGGGCAAGCTCGTCAGCCAAGTCTTGGGTCAGAATGGTTTGAGCGATAGCCATGCCGACGTTACCGGCGCCGATGACGGAAACCTTGGTGTGGCGTTTGGTGGGGGATGGAGGGGCTGCATTCAGAATGGGTTTGAAGAAAACTTTTGATATGTCGAGACCTCCTGGGCCAAGAGATGAGGAAGATTGGCTCTTCTGCATTGTTTGTGAAAATGGTTGGTTTCTTTTCTTTTCTTTTTTTTTGCTTCTTACTGTGTGTTTTAGGGTCGAGGGAAGATGGAGTTATATAGCAGAGGTTAGAGTGGCGGAGGGGCAAAATGTCGGTTCTTTCAACGGTCGGCGGACGTGTGAAGACTTTTTTGGACATGAAAAATGAAGATCTGATTTTGGAGGAGAAATAGTATTCTAAATTATAAAATAAGGTATGACTTCCAAGGATGTATCCTATCATTCCCAACAAATCATATCTGCTTATCAATTTTGGCATTTTAATCAGATATTCCATTTTTTTTTTAAAAAAAAATGAAAATCTAATTAGAGTTTTTTTTTTTTTTTTGAGTTTCCTCATTTTAAAAAAAAAAAGTTGAGTGAATTGCGAAAAAACGATGAATAAGTGGGATAAGTTAAAAAATTATCTAGTAAGTGTAGGACAAAAATAATATATTTTATTAGTGTAACGATGATATTATTATTGAATTGATATATATTTATATTTTTTATTAAGTGTAATAATTTTTTTATTAATTTTTTTGCCAAGTTGACAGATATGAAAGTATCATTTTAGGTAGTGTCCAAACAAATATATATATATATATATATATATATTTTTTTTTTAGAGTTTGAGTCACTGGTATGTTTGGAATTGGATGAATGTTTTTCTAGGAAAATAATAGTTTTTTTTTTTACTCAAAATAAATAATTCATTTGGACCGTTCTGACATGAACAGTGTAATATTATCGACTTAATTTGAAGGAAAGAAAAAAAAAAAAAAAAAAAAAAAAAAAGTAAGGTAGTTCACTCCAAAAGAGAAAGAAAGTTATTGAATATTTGATCCATTAATATTGTCCGACAAAAAAAATTAGTCAACTAATTTTATGGATAGACAACCCTCTACAAATATAGTAATTATTTCCTAAAAAATAATTTTTTTTAAAATAAAATACATTTTTTCTTTAAAAAGCATTATTGTCTAAATACATCTTAAAATTTATTTGGATAGTATAGTTATTAATTTTATAGTCTTGTCTTTTGTATTATTTGCTCACATGTGTTTAATATATTAATATTAATAATGATTAAGAAAAATAGAGATTAAAAAGTTTAAATTAAGATTTGTTAAAACTACTTTTTTTTTAAGTTTTTTTATTTTTTAATGTCACTTGAGTTCGTGTCAAGAAGGCATAGCTCACTTAATAACAACTTCACTTATGATTTAAAAGTCATAAGTTCAAAACACGTTAAAAACTAAAAGTGCCTCATAATTTTTTTTAAAAAAAATGTCACTTAAATTCATAATTTTTTTATAATCATTGTCATAATTTTTTTTTTGAAATTTTGAGGACTTTTGCCTCTGACATATCTCGAACTCATGACCTCTTAAATCATAAGCGAGAATGTTACCCCCATTGAACTAAGCTTTCCTGACATAATCATTGTAATAATATTTAGGAAAATTCTCGATTTTAGTCCTGTAATTATTTACGTTTCCCGAATTTGGTCATAAATCTTTAAAAATACCTAATTAGATCCTATAACTATTTTCAAATTCTGAAGTAGGTCATTCTGGCCAAAATCCTCCCCTTTTCCGGCACTCCCAATCACATGAGATACACATGCCCTCTTTTTTTAGGACATTTTTGGTAATCTCTTCCATCCCTCAAAAAAATATATATATATATAAACTAAATCCCCATTATAGTGAAGTGAAGAAGAGGAAGAAGAAGAAATTTCAGTGGTGGGAGTTAGTTTATAATTTTTTTTTTTTAGGGGATGGAAGAGATTACCGAAAATGCCCTCAAAAAAGAGGGCATGTGTATCTCACGTGATTGGAAGTGCTAGAAAAGGGGAGGATTTCTGTCGAAATGACCTACTTCATAATTTGAAAATAGTTATAAAATCTAGTTAGATATTTTTAAAGATTTATGACCAAGTTGAAGAAATCTAAATAGTTATAGGACTAAAGTCGTGAATTTTTCTAATATTTATTTGTTATTGTTAATTAAGAAGGAAAAAAAAAAACAGAACAAAGGGAGTAATAAATAGAAGCAACAAAAAGCAAAGCAATCGCACGAAAGAGGAATAGGTGTCGGGAACACTGAAATGGAAGCCTTTTGTTTCTAGAAATGCCATGCACATGGACATGGCATGGCAAAAGGATTTCCCCAAAATTTTCGTGGAGAGTACTCTCCATCACGTGCCCATTGCCCAATCAGAAACCCCCCCCGTACTGTACTCCGTCGAACTTTGACCAAAAAAAAAAATCCGTTTTTCTTCTTTTCATTTGTTTTTTTTTTTTTCCGCTCTTTTGGCGGTGTGTTTATCTTAATATTATATAATTAAGTAACTTTAAAATATGATTATATGGAAAAAAAATTAATAAAAGGTAACGTTTATTGAATACCTCAAATATAAGGTACACCACTTTCTTCCATAAATAATAATTAAGAATAGTCAAAATTTTCATAGAAAAGATTTAGAAAATTCAAATTTCTCTAGAATTCTTTTGAGATTATTATCCAATTTAATTTTTAAATTACAGTTTATTATGTTCTAAGTTTTTTATATTTAAATTTTATTTAATAAAGTTATCAATTTTATTATAATAAGATTTCTATAACTAAAACTTATTAATTCATGATATTTAGTGTTAAAAAAAAATCAAATAATGAAATAGAAATCTTATAATGTATTTGGACAAGATTTTTTTAGATTTTTTTTTTTTTAATTTGAAAAAAAAAAGTGTAATCACTTTTATTAATTAGATAGGGTTTTATTTTAAAAAAAGTAACATAATGATTACATTTTTATAAGGTTGTCTTCAATAAAATTGATCAACCAAATATTTAATAATTTTCTCTCTATTCTAATTGAAGCTAATATAACTTCATTTTTCTTTCCAGTCAAATTTAATCGATCAAATTGGATTGTTCATGTCAAAACAGTTTGTATTTTGAGTGAAAAGATAATAAATTTTTTTAAAAAAAATTTTTGAGGTATTTTTACCTTTATTGTGTCTCGAACTTATAACCTCTCGGATTTTAAATGAGACTACTACCAGCTAAGCTACACCTCCTTGACAAAAGATAATAATTTTTTTTGACCGTGGTATCTCGGACCCTTTAGGCTTAAACTAATCCATCCAAAAAAGCCCAATAGTGCAAAAATATCTTGAACTGTGGAATACCTAGGTGAGGTTACCACTGCACTTGTTAACAAGCCAGGAGGAAGGGGAGATTCAACCCCTAGACCTCTTAGGAAGCCAAGAGTCTAAGAAAAAAAACTTAGACCAATATGTCCGCAAAAGTTTTTTTTTTTTTTTTTTTTTTTTTTTTTTTTTTAATTTTAAAAAAAAATAATAAAAAAAAAAATTGACGAGAGAGCAACAAACAAAGCAAGGAATTTAGTTAGGGGTTGTGTCCGGAGAAAGTGAAACAGGGAAAAAAAGGGAAAACAGAAAATAGATGAACAGTGTATTGTAATTGTAGTATCCATCGTTTTTGGCCGTTGGTTAGGACAGACGCGGTTTTAATAAAAGCATTACAATGGGCAGCTTTAATTATGCATCAAAAGCCTGAAAAATCTTCCCATGAAATGACGAAAATAGTCCCAGAAGATTTCTTGCACTTTTCTCTACAGGTTTCCAGAACTCAGGAAAAATAAATATTGCTTTTGAAGTAAATTTTTCAAATATATTGAAAGAAAAATTAGTAAATTTAAACCTTAACAAACATTTTATATTCATAAGGTGGATTTTATTTTGTTTTCTAAAATTTTTTAAATTATAAAAAAAATTAATAATTAATAATATAATATTATTTTAAAAATCTCGATTAAAATAAATATATTTATGTTATAAAATTTATTAAAATATATAAATAAAATAATAGAATAATAATAAATTAAAAGAATAAAACTTAAAAAATAAATATAAGAAAAATAACATTATATTTAAATATACCATTCTTTTTCTCTTTTTTTCTTTTATCTTTATTTTCATCTTCTTCTTTCTATAGTTCATTTCTTTACAATGGCTCTATATACATAGTCATAAATGTATTTTATTGGCTAAATTTAAGGGAAAATTGTCGTTTAGTTTCAAAACTATTTTTGAACGCCGGTTTAGTCTCTAAATTTTATTTTTAGCTCGGTTCAATTCTCAATTAATTTTTATATTTACAATATAGTCCCTTAGTAGGTTTCAAAATAAGTTATATGTAATTTTTTTTTTCTTTTAAATACAAAGGGCATAATATGAATTTTTTTAATATGTTGAAAATATTTTTAAATTTATTAATATTGTAAATTTTTTTTTTTTGATGATTTCCATCTAAAAAGGTTATAGTATTATTAATTTGTAAATTTACTATTAACTTTAAAAATAAAATTAAAAAAGTAATTTAAAATTATTTCGTTAAAATAAAATTTATTATAGATTAAATAATCTGTCAATTTTTTAATAATGTATATCATGCTGATGAAATGTTGGGTAGAAAGGTAGATTAATAGTCTTTGACAACACATTTTTTCAAAGAAAAAAAAGTCAATTAAAAAAAATGAAGAAGAAGAAATTCTTTTTGACAAAATGTAGTCATATAATAGAAATATAACGAGTAAAAGTAATGATTTTTGACTAATTAATAAATCAATTCTAGAAATCTGATTAAAAGTCCTTGAATCTTCCAGATGGAAGCATAGAAGGGATTCAATTATTATTATTATTATTTTAAGTGAATATGGTACTCTTCGATATATATATATATATAATTATGAGAAAAAATTATAATATTAATATATATATTTTTAATTATAATTTTTTTTTTTTTTTTTATTATGATTTGAATTTATGACTTTATGACTTTTATAATTAAAATTGATACTATAAGAGGAATCATTTATTGTGATATTAGTACTTATTTTGTTGCTGTTGTTTTTTTTTTATAATCTGAATATTAGTTTTATTTTGAAAAATATTATTATTTAAAAAAAAAAAAAAAAATAGAGAAAAGAAGAAGAAGGACGAGCTGAGATCAATAGATCACTGCATTGATTAAAAGCAAGCGTAAGCAGTTGGAACCGAAGAATTTTCCGAGGGGGGAGAGATATGGAAGTCTTGGCGGATCTAGAGAGAGTACAAACCCGGATCCTCAAAAGAATATCGGACCTCGAACTCTCTCTTTTACCCGACCAATTCACTAACTCCATCACTCTATCTTCTTCTGCTTCGGAGGCTTCCCTCCCAGACGCTTCCACCACTGAAGGCCGCCTCTCCTCCACCCTCCGTGTTAAAGGCGCCAAGGACTTTATCTTCAAACGAGTCCCCTCCGATTACTACAATTGCAGTCTCGAAGCTCGTCGGGACGTCCTCGATGCCGCCTCCGTCGATCATCTTTGCAAGAGCATTGTATTGGTAATAACGATTTCTATTCATTCCTTTTTGTTTCCCACTGAACGCAGTAGTTGTACTTAAATTGATTACATTTGCGTCTTAATTGGATTTTGCAGAGCTTAGTTATTTTGTTTAGCTTTATTTGCAATTATTTTTCAACTATGCTTATATTTTTACAAATTTATATATATATATATATGGATTAACAAATACTACTCCTAGTTTGGTTTAGATTTTTGGGAACTAATGTGATGAATAGATAATTTCTAACTTCCATTTTAACTCTTTTTTTTTTTAAAAAAAAAAAAAGAAGAAGAAGTAAAATTTTAAAGTGTGTTTATTAAAATTATAATATTTAACTATAGAAATTTCATCCAATTAGTTTCTAGCCAAATTTAAATACAATTTTGTTAACAAGAAAAAATATTTGTCCAAATGGACCCCTATTTTGCTGTCAAAAAAGAAAGTGTTATATTAATTTTTCAAACGAAAGCTCCAATAACAATAACAGGCTTGTGATGTCACTAGGAAGGTAGGTTGGGAGAAAAACTTCAGTAAACATGGTAATATCTGCAAATTACACTATGTCATGTGTCCTTTCTTCCACATAGGAATTCGACAAAGAACTAAGAACCTAAATAAATTTTTGATAGAGTATGGAAAAATAAAAGCATCTATTGCCAAGGAAAAAAAATATACATTGATTCGAATCCCTTCACAGGTCTGGTAATGGATCTGAAAAAACAGAAACAACTGGTTATGACAGACCAAGATAAGTATTAGGATTTAAAGTTCACTTTTCTGTCTAGATTATGGCAGTTATACTTTTGATGGCTGCAGTATTGTACCAATTCAATTGAATGGAGCCTCCTTGGATTATAGTTAAGAGGGAGAAGGTGATGTCTCATAAACACTATCAAAATTTCATGTAAGAGGTAATAGTTTCTGGAGCAATGTCATTTTCACCTTCAGAAGGGCATAATGGAGTATACTTCGTGTGAACCAGAGTTAGTATATCCAAGCAACAATGTTCAGAAATGCGAGAAAAGCTAATAACTTATTCAAATTCAAAACTTGTCATTGCACAGAAAGGATAGTGTGTTAACAGTGCTGTATTGTGCTAAATAGTTCATTCCTTGCGGTTTATAGGTTTTTTGTATACATGACATCCAGAATAAGGCAAAGATCAGTGGAGTTGCTTCTCTATTAGTTTTGAGTGCCCAAGTAATCTTTCTACTACTATAACAATGAGAAAGTTGTTTGGGGGCACATTTTCCCTTTAAAATATTTCATTTGGTATAATCACTATTTATTTTTATGACTTACAGTGGACACTAATTTTTTCGCAACTCCTTATTTATCAGAAGAAAGAGTTGTGTTTAAATCTTTCATCAGGGAAAAACCGCCCATCTACCAGAAAGAGGAGGAAAATGAAAATCTATCCTCAGGGTGCCTTCCCAGTTCCCCTACTTAATATTCTGCTTTGCTCGTCTATGTCCTTTTCCTAGTCACCAGAATTGAGAATAATCCCGGTTCTCATATTCTCACTCCATCGAGAGGTGTCAGCCTCCTCTTGCAAAATTAATTCTTTCAGTAATCAGAATCCTATACACAAACAATATGTTATAGTCACACGAGATATTTTCTACTTTTCTTGTTTCATATTAAGAAATTATCTGGCCATACTTATCTCAAGAAAGTGTGCTCCTCATCCTGTCCATCAGTACACACATTCTGTGTGTATATATTTATGCATGCACACTTTAGTAGAAAGATTCTTGTTTTTTGGATACATGCTTCACTTTTGATTTGCTTTAGTGCAATGTTTTTTAATTATGCAGGTAAATACTCAAGCTGCAACGAATGTAACTGACTGCAGTGATCCTAACAATTCAAAGTATTATGTCGTTGTTGTGCAGGTGAGTTAATGATATAAGTCAACTTTTCCAAATCACATACATTTTAAATGTCAGGATGAAAGTATCTGGCATTTAGATAACTTTGACTTTAAGCTTTTCTTGATTCCAGTATTCTGCTCGATTTAATGCTGAGACTGTGAAGAACTTCCTGTATGCCCTCAACAATGGCAAGATACCAAAAAAGAAATTTAACAGTAAGTTAACATTATTTTATTGTAATAAATTTGAAAAGATTTTCTGTTGTTCAAAAAGTTATGGTCAAGATACATTTTTTTTAGAAGCTTTCCTATTTATCAATATATTGGACCAAGCATATCTTCTAAAATATTTTGGAATTACACTTTTACAGAAAGTTTTATGCTCCAGATAAACTAGAAAGATCAAATTATATTTTAGAAAGTTATAGAAAACCTCAATCTCTTCATGAAATGAAAATTCACAGTGTGGACCAGTAGTTTCTTGTGCGTGCTCAACCATTAGATACAGATTTCTTGTCATGGGTAGTTGGAAAAATCTAGACATGTCAAGCAGATTATGTTTATAATATTTGAGATTTTTCTGAACCAATCAAGCCACTGGAGATAAGGAGCTGTGCCAATTGTTATATATTTGCCACCCACATTTGTTATTTTGATCAGTTGAACAAGAAATCGGTGTGTGTTTTTACTATGTTTCATTGACATCCGCAACACCATCAAATTTGTTGATACATGTTTCTGTTTTTTCTCTTATTCTGGCAGCTGATTTGTTCACATAATATTAAATTTTCCTTCTTCTGGTTGCTGCTTAGAAAGTTTAGGAGTTCAACTGAATATCTTGTTGTTACTTCTCGGAGGAAGTTATAGTTTAAATTCTGCAATAGTATTTTCCTCTCTGGGGAATATATTAGTTTTTGGCATATTTCACGCAGTGAGACTTGCTCCAGAGGAGATATCGGCAAAGCTGACTGGCTATGTACACAATGGGGTGACATGTATTGGAATGAAAACAGATATTCCGGTAATTTTAACTTTGTCTTTTCAAATTTCTTTTGTTGAAAATTGATGGTCCATGCTGTTAATATTTGTGGAGGACGTTGTAGCACCAAGCTTGCAGCGTCTTTTGTTGGTGTTGTTCAATTTGTTACGAGGCATTTTCTCATTTATGTTTCTAGTGCAAACTTTTACTTTGATATTGAATTCTGAATTAAATTATTTCTAATTATTTGGAGAATTAAAACCAAAACCAGAACTACTACTTTAAATGTTTGACCATACTGAATTGTTTTAGTGATTTCAGCATTCCACTGAACAATGCACATGCAAGTTGTCATCATCATTCAGGCAGAACCGGCATAGTTTTCTCTGCTGTTTGATATAGCTTGAGCAGTTCGGGCCTTACCTTGGCTGTTTTCCCTCACTCTGGCTTACTATGATTGGTACCATAAGATATACAGTTAAAGGTCCCCCCTTGCTGATTCTGCTTTTGTATTGGTTATGAAAACATTAGGTGTGAATTTCATTCTTCCTCATATAAATAATAAACTGACTCCTGCCATTAATTGTGCCAGCTGTGGTGTTTCCCACTATCCTGAAATATCCAATCTGGCCCAAAAGTCCTACTGTCCCAAGAAGGATCAGTTGGGGATCAATCCTGCAAATTTAATTTAGATATCTGCTGCAACAATCATTTTTCTGATGATTCTTTGCCATGGAGAAACTTTTGAATGCCCTAAACTGAGAAACACTTCCGGTGGCTTTGTGTTGAGTACAAAAAGTTTCGCATTCTATTCCAATTGTACATACACGAACTCATTTCCTTCATTCATCTGTAGTTTTAGAACTCCATTTATGTCAATCATGTACTATTTGGATAGATTTTAGCAGTTTATACAGAAAAAGTATTGTAATTCAGGAACCTCTAGTCTTGATATCGGTGTCTCTAAGATCTAAATGAAAAACTCCTAAGTATGTAAAATTAATGAGTAAACTGTGCGTAAGATATGGAGTGCAAGTCTTAAAAATGGATGAATGGAATACATGAATTTGACAAAGCTGTTTCATTACGATGGACATAGATAGCTTCTTATTTTTGGTGGGTGGCCTTGTCACTTGATTGTTTGTATGGAAAGTGAATGGGCATTTTGAAGCTTCTGAAGCACTTGTTTAGTTTTTCTCTGGCGGAAGCACAATTCCTTTTGTTGTTGTTTAAGTCATAAGATTAAATTATGATATCAGAAATAATTGTTTATTGTGGATGTTTCCATCATCTAATTTAGCCAGTGTCGTAATTTTTTTTTTCGATAAAAACATGATATGTTGCAGGTTATTCTGGATGAAGCAATCACAAAGCTGAATCCGGATTTCTTCTGGTTAGGAGGTGGTGAGATCGATTTAAAACTTGGAATACGGACCTCTGAGTTCATCAATGCTGTAAAGCCATTCATTGTTAACTGCAGTGGTAGTTAATTGTCCCCCTACTGTAACTAATACTGTCAAGTGACTGGAAGGACAACAGTGGAGCCACTCACGTAGAGGTGGTTGTCGGCTGCAAGCCCTTCTGGTCAGTTTTCTGGAGTCTTTTTCAGTTCCAGACGTGAAACAAAGCTTTCATTGGTCAGCGTGGTGATAAGTACACTTCCTATAGCCATGTCTAGTTCGACACGGTTACTCCTTCCCTAATTCTTGGTACGAACACCACTACTTTTTACTCGATAGATAGTTACACTAAGTGTACTCTTCTTTCTTTTTTTAAGATGGCAGAGAACAATACAACGATGGTACTTTTTTGTTCATTCAAGATTCTTTCATGTGACTTCTTAAAGGTGAACCAAAGGATTTGCATGTTTCTCGGCATTTACTCCAATTTCTCTGTCGTCATAAATGCCAAAAAAAAAAAAAAAATCATCAATATTTAAATTTAGAGATTTTAATAAATAATAAATTGATTTAAGACTAAATCGAATAATAATCCATAAAAAGAAAATATTACACTATATGATCAAAACTTGAGAGTTGTTTTCTGCAATTCTTCCATGTGGGAGATATTAACTACAGGTTTTTTTTATTTATTTATTTTCTCTTTTTTTTTTTTTTTTTTTTTGGTTTAATCCCTTCCAATCTCGTACACCGTAGAATTTTGTCTCCAACCATTTTGAGTTTGAAGATGGCAAATTGGAAACCAATCTCAAACAGTCAAACTTTAATGGGGCAATATTAATATTTTACATTTGTGAAGTTCTGTTTTATTTTTTTCGTTCTAACTAAAAGTTTTCTTTTTAAAATTTAAAAAAAAAAATTAAGACATTTTCAATTTTTAATGTGTCTTGAGCCTATGACTTTTTAGATTCAATTGAGTTACAGCTTCTTGACTCATTTTATTTTACTTGTTACAAAAAAAAATTATATATTGCACCTTTAGACTAAAAAAATTAAAATGACATTTAATTTTACTTTTTATTATAAAGAATAATTAATGAATAATAATTATAAAATACTAAGTTTATGAATATTGAAAGAAAAACATCAGTAAATACCATCTTAATTTACTGCGTGAGAAGTTAAAAAAAAAAAAAAAATGCACACATTATTTCTTCTATTTGAAAATTTATTTTTTTTAAAAAAAAAGGAGGGAAGAAATTTACAAATTTGAACAAACATATATACATAAACCTTAGAAGTAGAAATAATTCTAGCTAAAAAAGTCATACACAAATTTGATCAAACATATACTAAAAAAAAAATTTGCACATGCAGTTTTATAAATTATGACAAAATAATAAGGTGGTTTTGTTGCATCTTCATCTATTATTTAATTAAGTAGCCAGCTCGTGCCGGATAAGCAATTTATCACGGCAGTGCACCAATTCTCGTCCCTCTCTATATAAATTGGACTGTCGATGAAACAACAAAATCTTGAGCAAATGCAGGACTCTTCTTCTTCTTCTTCTTTTTTGGGTAATTCAATATACTTGTCAATATTTAAGGAAAGAATATATAAGGGAGAAGTTACGATTGTATACAATAAATAACTAAAAATATGGTACAAGGTTATTCCCTGATCAAATTCAAGGTTAATAGAGATACATAAATAAAGAGAACAATACTATATAGCTACCATCTTATTCTAAAATACAGGACTTAATTATAAACATGGGTTATATTAAAATTTTTAAAATTTTTTACTTACAATATGACTCGAATTTATAACTTTTTGTTAGATTAGTGTCATGACCCGGGCCCGCGAGCCCGTGCCGCGACTATGGGCCTGGCGGTACCCACGGTCAACTACTTGATACCGTCCTCGCTGTACCAAAAGGATATCCCGAGTTGACAATGACTACCTAGGCCCATGCTTATATTCCATGACATATTCATATATATTTCCCTTGTGGGACGGGGTATCACAATTAGTTCGTTACCAATTGAACTAACAAAATATATGTGTTTATATATATAACATAGAATCGAAACTTCATTAATTATTACATTCAAATTATAAATTTTTTAGTGTGCCACAAACATAGAGATTCTTTTTCTTTAATAAGAAAAAAGGGAATTTAACTGGTACTGGTGAGGAGGATATATATATATATATATTTATGTTTAGGGTTCAACAGAATTATCCTACTGAGAAAGGTAGGAAATATAATTCCCAAAGGGGAAACTTAAAGTACCAGCACATGCCAAGGGACAATATATAATGGCTTGCATTTAGGGTTTCCTGTTGTTGTGAATGGGTGGTTTACGGTGGGGCTGTGCATAATCCATGACCACTGTATCTTCTCCCATCTCATCATGTTCTTCAGCTCCTATACTTTCCTCAACATTGTCTTCTGATGCTACTCGTGATTCCTCAACATTGCTCACTTCCCTCCCTTCTTCCTACATAAATTATAACATATATATCCATTCTGAAGTTACAAGGTTATCAACTAATTATTATCAATACACACACACAAATAAATTAAGGGCCATGGACATATTCTGTCAGTACCCAAAAAATGAGACATATTTGTCCCAGATTTTTATTGTTTTATTATTATTATTTGTCTTTTTTTAGTTTATTATCATTTTAGTGAGCTTTTTATTGTATTTTTACTAATTTTTAATTAAGTTAAGAATTTGTAATTAGTTTTAATATGTTTCTTCATAATTCCTAACTTATAATTTGATTATGTTCGAACAAGTATGGATTGATTATAAAGCTCTAACTTGATCATAAATTAATTAAAATATGATTAAAAAAAGAGACAAAAAAATAAAAATAAAAAAAAGAAGAAAAGAAAGATACAAAAAATTATGAAAAGCAAACTAAAAAAACGAATGATAATATTTCGAATTTTGCGTCCGTACTCATTAAATTGAAGAAATAAGTAGAATCTTGGGAGATTTACCTCAATTCTTATCATATCATGCATAACCTTTGTTGCAGATGGCAATGCCACGTTCTTTCCTGCAACTGATTATAATCATCAGATACTATTAAAAATTATATATGGTAACTATCATCACTAAATCAAAAATTTATATTTATATATATACATATACATATAAAATATATAGCTCCCTTGTACCTTTATTTTTTTCGTTCCTTCCATCTAGTTCTTCAGAAATTTTCTCCTTCATTGTGTTTCCCCCACAGCAATAACTTGATAAGGTTGTTGTTGTTCCTTGGCCAATTGTTAAAACAAAATTTCCCTTTATTCTTGAATATTCATCAGTTATTGCAGGCCTTGTCTCCTACAGCCAGCCCCAAGACACAAAATAATGATATATATATATATGTAACAATCACACACACACATGTATATACGTACATTCTACCTTAATTTCAAGCTAATTAAGAGTCCAGCAGAGAACTTAATTAGTTCAAAACTAATTATTAATTAATTACCTTGCCAGAAGAAAACTGACCCGACCCACCAATTCCCTGGACTTGAAGACGTCGAGCACTGCATGCATGCAGAGAAAGAAAAAGGAGGAAATAATGAACCATCGGAGACATTTTGAGGGTTTGATATTGTTAAAGAGTTTAATCGTTGAGAAATGGGTGAAGACTGAAGAGATGTAGAGAGAGCAACAATTCTGGGATCAGGTGGATTATATGTATAGCAAGAAAGAGGCCAGAAATGGGGAGCATTGAATGCAGGGTTGTGATAGAACATGCAAGTGCCTGGAGTTCTCTAATTTTGCTGAACATGGATAACAAATTCAAGATATTGAGCAGTATCACCATGTCCCCTCTCTCTCACTACTTCGTTTTTTCCATTTTTTTTTTTTTTTTTTTCTCTTAATACCTGGGCCCTATATGCATACGTAAATGCATTGGATTGCATATATATATATATATATATGTATGTATATTTTGCATAAGTTTATTACTTTATGATATTATTTATATATATATATATATTCATGAGGGTTTGTGCATGTAAAATGGAAATTTTTAGGATTTCTAATTACAAGTGTTTTTTTTGGTCCACCTTGGATACTATAGCTAGTGCATGGCCTGATTCTTCTTTTTTTTTGGTCCTTAAACCTCCTGTCAAGTTTAATGAGGGATCATTGCAGCAGGTGGTTCTTTTGCAACTTCTGGTGAATCGGTTTTATTAATGATGTTGGAAAGATATATACTGATGGAGAAATGACACAACTTGGCTGTCTTTATGTCCTTGATGTTGGTTCTCCTCTTCTCTATCAGACAATTATGCCAATGAATGCAGACTGATATCTTAACGTATACATAGAAGATGGTATACCCAAAGAAAGCAGACTATAGTTATGAGATTGGAAAATATATATATATATATATGACTAACGTAGTAGTAATATAACTATCTTGAATTCGTAATTTATTGCACTATCAACTTATCTTCTTATATTGAGGCACTTTCACTCCTTATATATCTTAAACTTATAATCACTCTGATTATAAGATCTTCTTATGTAGAAGCTTCTACTAAGTCTTCTTGACCTTCTCATCAATATCTTAATTATACCTTTTTAATTTTTTTAGAAGAAGAAGAAAAGCATTCATTAACACGAGATTTATCAGATATGCAAATATAAGGTATGTTATAACGTATATTTACATATATGTATGTAAGTATGTATGTGTACAACTACAAGAATCTTAGGATGGAAGTTGATAACAGTGAAGGATGTGGTTGCAGCAAGGAACAGGTAGGGCCATTGGGAAGTGGGAAAATTTGGGCCTCATTCAGAAGAAAAAGAAATATGAGTGAGACAAGCTTACATGGCCAAACCGCCATCTGCACCACCGGGCAAAGACATTAGAAGGCATGGCAAACCCCACCGTCGGTATAGACTTGTGCACGCTCCGTCCATGTGCCACTGCCATGTGAATCCCCCCCCCACCATATATCGCCACATGAATCATTATATATACATATGTGTGTATTGAATTTTTACCAAAGGATAAAACCTTTTAAAAGCTTAATTACAATTAAATTCATAGGTAATACAAATTTAAAATAATCTAATTAATATTCTATACGTCAAAATATATATATATATATATATATTCTAGACACAGCTCCTTTACATAGGCCTTAAACCTAAACATAATCCAAGACAAGAATTATATATAAAGGAAATACATCACTTTTTATATCAAAATCTAATAGACTTTTAGATAAAATATTAAACTAATATAAAATGTAAATGGAAATAAAATATGCTGCAAATTCTTCAAAGCTCTACTTGACTAAATTCTAAATATAAACAAAGTTGAAGTACTAATGTTAAAGTCAAAATATAAGTATAAATACTATTAAAAAGTGTATTTGTATATAATAACGGGTCTTAATTAAAGATTGAAAGCTTCAAAATTTGACCTCAAATACACTCCTTTTTTTGAGAGGGAGAGGGAGAGGGAGGGAGGGAGGGGGAGGGAGAGGGAGAGAGAGAGGGAGATGGGGAGGGAGGGAGGGAGGGAGGGAGGGAGGGAGGGACTTGGAGTCACTTTCGCCAAGTTAATTTTCAGCTTAATTTTGAATAGAATCCTTAAGCTTAGCTTAAGCACAATAAGTGCTACGAGGAGGAGATCCTCGTTGATGTCGGATTCAATGCATGAGACAGCAAATGAATAAGCGTTGAATTTATTAAATGGTTGTTAAAATCATGTACCAGCCCATGTTGCTGTAGTTTCAAGATTTAAAGAAAACTCTATACAGAGAAGCGTACTCTTTACATGATTATCACTTAAAGAAATTGCAATCAAGTTTATGAGCAGAGATAGGCCAGCAATACAGCAGCTGGAAAGAAATGGAAGTCACTGCGGAATCTTGCCTCCAAAAGTGTTCTCTCCGCTGTAAGTAACGTAGAGAAAGCCATCTTCATCCTTCTTCTCTTCGTAAATGGCAGCCATAATCGCCCCTGCCAACAAGAACCAACCAGTATAAAACATTGAGACTAGTAATACCATGAAGTATTCCGCTCTACCATAATCATATTAAAGAATCCGTTTCTTATCAGTGTCTAAAAATCATTCCTCGCACAGAAATATAACAAAGTTGGAATAAAATTCAACCTTAGGACCTTGGTCAATTTACCTGTTGGTGGCAGCAGGTTGTCAACAAAAATGAAAATTGCTTTCTCTGCACTTAGTTTGATCCTTTTACGGATCACATAGACAAGCTGACCAACAGTTAAATCAGCTGGAACAAGGTACCTGCAATTTCCCAATTTAGATCTACTATACCATAATATTACTAAGTGCATATTGATTGATTCAAGAAGAATAAAAGGTATCAATCACCTCAATGCATTCCAACCAACACTGCCTACCTTAAGCTAAAACAAAGTAAACACTATCCAAAATGGACAACAGTATTACCATTTATAAGGAGAGGTATGGAATGTATCCAAACCAATAACAACATTAGGTTCGATTACCAAACTTGTACCTAACATGCTCAAGAGAAAATAAAGCAAATGGCCAAGCAGAGGCCAACACTATGAAGAGAAGAATTCGAACAATTAAATCTCAATCATTAACAAGAGTACGTACTGCAAATGAGTGCAGGTGCAGATTAAAGTGTGTAAATGTCAGGATTTCCAGGAACAGATTATTCAAAGTCAGAAAAAATAAATAAATAGCATGGAAAAAAAGTGAAAATTATCACTAGGAACAATGTATATTGGTTGATACCATTTAGAACTGCTAAAGACCAAGGAACCCCAATTCAATACCAGTAAATGTACTGGTTTCAGAGAAGCCTAAATTCAATCTAACAAAATGTCGGGTAGCAAGTACAATTAGAATGCAGATAATTATTCTATTTCTCTCTTGATAATAGTTGTATATGAGAAGATCTATTTCCTCATGCATATGTAAATGGAAAAATATGCAACTATGCATCAACCATTATTTAGAGTTTCCTTATAAGCATCCTGAAGTTTCATTCCCATTATGAATTATGCTTAAAAAGCTCCTAAAAGTAAAATTTGTGCATTTCACCTATACACAACACTGCAGAGGAAAATATGAATTGATAGAGAAACACGTACTTTTTCTTATCGATATTTGGTACATCACTTTTCTCTGCCTTCTCCACAATCACCTGTCAATCCAAAAAAGAATCTAAGAGACAGGAAAGTGAAAAACAGAACTGCAACATTTGCAGCAATATGAGTTAAAGTTACTCGCAAATATATGCATTTGGAATGCAACATCTAAAAATGCACAAAAATAGAATCCAATTCTTAAATTTGAAGGAGAAGAACAAAACTTAAGACACATAATTTCCTTCAGATGATCCTCTAAAAAAAGGTGCATCTACAGCTTCAGCATCCAAATTTTAGATAATAATAAAATTGGACCGATGTAAGCACTACTCTTCTTGTTAACCCCATATTTGAAGATATTCTGTTTCATACTGAGATCTGGCACTTCTTTTAGGCAGTTACATACCTAGGCATCCAATTCTTTCATTCTACTACAACTGAGTACAAAAGTTGGACTATAAAGTAAACAATGCATCTTAGGATAAATCTTTTATCCAGGTAAAATCTT